>CAHIKZ030000161.1:1240000-1270000 GCA_903632075.3 Acanthosepion pharaonis | reverse complement strand
CACGAGAGAAGAAACTGTTTACAGAGAACATACGGTTACAAATCGTCATGTTTCTGTACAATGATTAAACCTTGCCACCAGTCTAGTACTACGCTCAAATTCATAGTCTATGGACTATAGAAAAATTCATCAAAAATTAGCATGAAAATATTTATAGAAAAAGTACAGAGAACCTATTCCAGTGTCTGAAACAGAGATGCCAGGTTAATACCAATACAATTCGTAATTTTTCTTTGTATTTCATCAACAATATCTAAATACATAGCAGAAACATCAGCCCAGATTTAACAGCAATGCTCAATGCATATACGAATAGTAGACTTCTAAATACGTAAACTAAGTTTCTGGCGAGAAAAGTTGTCTAGAACGACTCAGTGAACCAACTCTCCACGCAGCAGGTCTAGTAGTTGATTCAATATTATCTCTCCACTTCAGATCAACAGAAAAATTTAGTCCTAGAACGTACAATGAGTCACTCCTCTGGAGTTTAGCATCAGCCTTGCTGATAGAAAACGAAAGATTTTCTCTCAGATTGAAAAAGTTTCTCTCTGATTAAAAGAGATCAGTATTATTTTGGATGAAAATTAGGAGCAAAGTAGGTCAAAGGCATATACCTGCATCTTTAAGTAGGTCTCACTCGTCAGGTTTCATCATGGGTAGCATCCTACTTGCGTGCTTGGCTGGAGCATCGACGTCTGTGACTGTAGAGGTCGATGCGGGAGTGACAATCTCTGTTGCAGAGGTCACATGTCTTTTCTGTCTCTAGTCTGTTGGAGCTTTCTGCGGGCCCACCTTTCTGTGGCGACTTGTGTCAGCTTCTTCTCTCCTGACTTGAGGTTTGGGGTTGGGATTCCTTCCCATTTGGATCGTATGGCAGCCAGGCTCTCCCAGGAATCTGTGTTAATGTCCACAGCTTTCATGTCGCGCCTCGCGACATCGCAGTACGGCAGCAGTGGCAGTGCGGCGGATCTCCTTCCAGAGGTCAGCTCACCATAGAAGTCTTTGGGGATGCGGCTGTCTGGTATGCGGTGGGCGTGGTCTAACCAACGGAGTCTGCGCTATCTGAGCATTGTGAACATCCTGCTCGATATAGAACCTAAGTGTTGGGCACCTTGTCTTGCCACGCGATTCCCAGGATGTTGTGGAGGCTTCTCACGTGAAAGGTGTTCAGACGCCTTTCTTGCCTGTCGTACGTGGTCCAAGCTTCGCTGCCATATAGCAGAGTGCTGATAACGCATGCGTTGTACACTGCCATCTTGGTCTTCACCGACAGCTTGGGTTTGGTCCACACACGTGTTGTGAGGCGCGCAAGGGTTGTGCCCGCAAAAAAGAAAAAAAAAGTGTGGCTGTTCAAGCTAACATTTATTTCGGAATTTCATAAAAATATTCAATCAGATCAACAATTCCTCTAGAAATCCCATAACCTTTCAATTTGTGAAGATTAACAGCTTGCTATAAACGTGTGAGTTAAATTATGGCAAAAGGAATTGTGTAGCATGATACAGGGAAATTTTTTTTCTAAAAGCAGACCGAGCAATTGATTAAATATAATTTTAGAACTTCATGTCAGCGGAAAACTTTAACTTGAAAGACGCAATGGGTCATTCCCCTGAAGGTTAGCATCAGCCATACTCAATGAAGGTGAAAAAGGTTCTATACGTCTACTAAAAGAGGAAAATTTAAATAATTTAAAAATAAAATAAATTTTCAGAACAAAAACGTACATTTTTTTAAAGATTTAAATAACATAGTGAAGTGTGACGTCACGCCCGGCTTCTCTGCCCCCGTTCTATCCTGCGACGACCAATGTGACTTGGTATTGGTCGCGGCACTAAATGTGGCGTTCTAACCCTTGGCTGATTCTGATGGGAATCTGGTTAGATTCGGTATCAGCTTTGTCTCTCCCAGCTCGCCTCCAACGTCTGGTTACCGAAGTAAATACTTTGATTTCTAGTCTAACCTACCCACCTATTTGATCTTAGGTAGACGAAATCAATCAGTCGCTGAGACGCAATGCAAGCCGAGTCCGAGCAAAGGTAACACCGCACAAGTATATGTAAAAGAAAATAAAGTAACAACTCGAAAAGTTCAAATGTGTTAAAAAAAGAATAACAAATATTTTTATATCTGGTTTCTGAATACAGGACAGCGTCTAATCTGCGACTAATATGGATACGTGACACTTTGCGTTTGTTAGACGAGTCTTGACACCTTAAGTTGTTTTTTTTTCAAGAAACTGTTTTTTGGTGTATCTTCAGACGATATTCGTAAAACTTGCTTTGGTGGTGTGAGTCTAAGCCGTTCTTCAAAAATAAATTGTTCTTGGTTAGAAGTCGAGGACGGGATGCGTGGATCTTCAGTCAGCTTTCTGCGAGGCTGGTCTCAGAGCTCACAGCTCAACTCTGACTGCATTTGCATCTCCAACTGCAACTCCAACTACTTACTCACTGACTGCCGTCTACTCGCTGCAATTCTGCTTATATGGACGCCGACCAAAAACGGGTGTGGGCTTGTCGTGGTTTGGGGTTCCTCGATAATTCTAAATCCACAACAAGGATTTTTCACTTTCCATTTTTGGATGTCTATTACTTTTTGCTTTAGAGGGGTTCTTAAGGGTATCGTCCTCGCAAATTCTTCCTTTTTCATATTGGTATCTCACACCAATCCCCTCATGGGGCGTCAACAGATTTCCCTTCTCTCTCACAGGGGTATCTCACACCAATCCCCTCAGAGGAGTCAACAAGCCTCCCTTCTTTCTCATAGTGGTATCTTACACCAATCCCCTCACAGGCGTCAACAGGCCTCCCTCTCTCTTACATGTTTACCTTCCCCCACCGCTCACGCCACCACTCAGCCAATGACGTTCGGCAGCGCGGGTGTTTACAATTATCGCTCAAAGGAAACAAAATATCTTCTTTTTTTTCTCTCTCTTCCCGTCAACAAACCCCTACGACTCGTAGTGCGGTCCTTAATCTCTATCTTAACCGAAAGTCACCTGGACTTTATCGACGAGATTTTCGTCAGCGTCAAGTGGGTGGTCATCTGGACGTCTCCGCGCTCTGTATCCAATTATCTATCCCGGTATCAAACTTTTATCATGTTCAAGTCTGGACAATAAAACAGGTGGTCTCTTTCCAAAAACAAATGATATCTTCGAAAGATAGTTAATGGTTTATTCTTTTCCTTTCTCTTTTCCCTTCCTTTCTTTTTTTCTTTGGACGTGGTCTAAAGCTGATGCCATTTTCGGTCAGTGCGTGACCTGATTAACATTATCTCCCAGCTTCTGTTTCGTAGGCCACTTGACCAATTTGAAATTTTCATTATTGCCATGGGCAGATGGCTATCTTTTATTCGCCGCCTCGTAACATAAATTAATTCGACAGATCCGAGATCCCACGAATTTCCTATCTTCCGCGAAAGAAAAAATACTTTTTCTTTTCGCAAATGAAGAAGTAATGTTGAATATATATATTTTAAGCTTAAATAACAGTAATTTTTATATTGTTGAAATAATGTTGAGTGTGTCCTCTCAGAGTGCAGGTAAGCAAAATAGGCAACGTACCACGAAAAGATAAAAGGCTGCCTTCATTAACTTTCCTGATCACAAATAATAATGCATACAGTAAATTCCCATGTATAATACGCATTCATCCATAATACGCACACCTAAAATTGTTCTGAAAGTGTGGAAAATCCTTCTATTCATGCATAATATGCACCTCTTGTTTGGTAATAAAACCATATAAATTATACCTCTCGAATTTCATTATGACCAGCGTTTCCTACTCTTATTTAAAAATGTTTTTAAACTTAATAATATTATTCTAATTTAGTTTTATGATAATTCTTATTTTATTTTACGGCAATTTTTTCAAGATTTTGTAGCTCTGCATAATACGCACCCAGGATTTTGCTTATTACTTCTTAGAAAAATATGCGTATTGTCTAAAATCTCCAGAGATATAGCAGGAGCAACGCACCAGATATATTAGCCCTATTCAATGCACGGACGAATGGTATATTTCTAAATGTGCAAGATGGATCCTCATGAAAATATGATTTAAACTTTTAGCAGCAGATCGGGCAACTGATTCAATATAATTGCTCCACTTTACCTGAGACGAAGAAGGTGCAATGTATCGCTTCTCTGGAAATGATGATGAAGAGATAAATGGCTATCTTTTAAAGGACATGAGTTTTATTTTGGCGGTTTTAAAATTTACAAGCCATTCCTTGCCCCAGTTAACAACTAATTGCAGGTAATTTTCTATAGAAGCTACAAGTTTTACTTTGTCGGAGTAATCGAACTTACTATTAAGATAGGAGTAAATAATAGTGTCATCAGCAGAATAACCTAATTCAGAAATGTCGTTGATAAAGATAAGAAAAACAAAGTAGATCCAAAATAAAGCTGTAAGATCAACGCATTAATGCGAAATCTTCTAGAAATATGTCCGTTTAAAACGACATTCATTACCCGGTTACTTAAGAACGATTAGATTAAATCAAATATCCTATAAGAGGCATCATCTTCGCTGAACTTATAGAAAAGCCCAGCATGCCAAACTCTGTCAAATGTGTTCGAGATATCTAAAGTGACAGTCTCAGCCATGTCGTTCTTATCTAGAGCCTGATTGACAAATTCAGAAATAACCGTTAGCATATCTAATGTTACTTTTAAAAAAAAACGGAGGCCATATTATTTATCTGAAAGAAGTTCGCGTGAAATGAGCTGCTGAATCAATTCGGAGTTGATTAGAACCTCTAGTACTTCGCCAAAAAGATAACAGTTCTGTTAAACAAGCATTAATCATTAAGCATAAAAAAACAAATAATCAATAATCATTTTAAATGGTATCAAATTTAGGAACAAGCAAAAAAAGAACAAGAGAGAAAATGGCACGACAACACGAACTGACACGTGAAGACGCGAAACTAAAAAAAAGGACATAACGCAACTACACGATATATGAAAAACACAGAATCTGTCATATCACAAAAAAGAAAAAAAAACTTTGAGTTCAGAAAAAAAAACCCATTGATTTCAGAACATTTATATATAAAATATAAAAGATGAACAAGAAAATAGACGGAATAAGGAAAAGTTCTCAGAAAAGACCTTTCGTTAATCTTTACTGAAACTTTTAAAAATGAAATGAAATATTTCTGTCTAGATATGTCCCAAACAAATAAGCATAGGAACAATATATATATATATATATATATATATATATATATATATATATGTGTGTGTGTGTGTGTGTGTGTGTGTGTGTGTGTGTGTGTGTAGAGAGAGAGAGAAACAAGTTTCGTTGAATAATTCAAAATAAGTTTTGTTTGCTTATTTTTAATAGGATCCGTTCATATTTTCGGATGAAATTTTTGGTGTTGGTATTAAAAGAAGGGAGAAAATTACCGTGTTGATACATATTATTTTATCCCAAGTACTTTCGACATTTACACAATGTCATCCTCAGGGTGTGTTTTTAAGACAAAAATCTCGTGTTCATTATTTTCAAACACAAAATTGCAAACTTTTCCTTGTTGAGCGATGACCGCTAATTTTTGTGCCATGCGGGGTATGTTTACTCTCTTGGGCAGGTAACTATTTATGATGTGTGAAGAGTTCTTTCTTAGAAAAGAAGGAAACTTTGGGAAAAACTATTAGTATAGGCTGTGATATTTTAGTCGAGTTGAATATTGATAATTAATTTTTTTAGGTTTGTTTACATTTTTTTTTTTTAATAAAGATTGCTTCAAGGATTTTTAGTTTATGTCTATTGTTTCCCTGCAAAAATATGGATGTATTTTCGACAAGTATTTTTCTAAATTGCGAATGTAGACAAGCATGTTTTTGTAAATGTTTAGAGATGTTAGATGTATTATTCAAATGCAAACTCAACCACCGCTACAACGTGGTCGTAGAATTAACAATATATATATATATATATATATATATATATATATATATATATATATATATAAGTTGATCTTCAGGACAACACCCAGAGTCGACAGTCAGTTTCATTTTTTAACGCAATCGTCAGGCCATCTGTGTTTTGTCTCTACTATATATATATATATATATATATATATATATATATATATATATACTTTGTAAATTTATTTCAAACCTTTAGGGCTGTTACATAAACTTTTTTGACTTCGTGAATATAGTTGATTTTTGGCAATACTCACAGCACAAAAAAAGCAATCAGGGAAAGAAACATCATATGTTTCAACCCGGTGTATAACTAAAACATAAATACAAACATAGCAAAGATATTCATTAAACTTATATACAAACACTTTCCTCATCAAACATTGTTTACGAGGTATTCAACAAAAATTAGTAAAAATGAACAAATGTTGCATTGAGAACATAACAAAAATAAATAAAAAGCACAACAGGAAAAGAACCAATAAATCCCCCGCACAAATTAAATTCACGCGTAATTATAGAGCAAAGAAAGAATGTACCTTAGACTGAAATTGCTTGCAGCACAATGTAATATATCAAACCACTGTTAAATTAGCAGACAACGAAGAAACAATATATATCGGAGTTATTAAAGGATCCTGGAAACAAAGAAACTACGAATACAAAACATTTTTTACAAATAGTAAATACGGGAACAGCACAAAACTTACTAAACATTAAAAAATTAGAAATTAAAAAAGAAATATCACACAAAAAATATCATGGAAAATAAGGAAAAGAGCATCACCCTATAAGAGTAAATCCAAAAACATTAAACGCTGTCTGGAGGAGGTAAAAGCTATAATTACCTAACCAGACAAACAGAATTACTAAATAAAAGATTAGGCAAATACATTTTACCACGTTATATAAAAAACGAAAACTAAACACATAAAAAAATAAAATAAATAAACAATAATAAATAAATAAGTATAAATCAATCTAAATCAATAAATATGCAAACGAATTATTTAATAAAAGAATTAACTACTAGTGCATGCATAAACAAAAGTAAACGTAATGACAACAACAACAAATATCGAAGCAACCAATATTGAAGTTAACAAGCAACACTATAAAATAGTCAGAAAAGGCATTCGGATCCAAAATTATTTCCAGTCAATAGAATTCCCCTAGAATAATTTGAAACATACCCTTTATAGCCCATTCAATAACCATTAGAATGCAGTAGACTTAACCATAATATATCACTGAGCAGCATATATAAATAATTGAGTTAAACCTCAAAACACATGACCCGACGATTAAGTATGAGCATGAAATAGACTGTCACTTTAGGTATTGACCTCGATGTCCTCTTTTATAAGTACATACCTTCTATCTCTGATATTGAGCAATTTAGCTCATGAATATAGCATGATTAAAACTATATATTATTAATATATATATATATATATATATATATATATGTATGTATATATGTATGTATATATGTATATATATATATACACATTTATGTATATATATATATATATATACACATATATATATATATATATATATATATATATATATATATATATATATATATAAATACACACACATATGGCCTGTAAAATTGTATATAGATTTTGCTTCAACTAAATTCGAACCCAACCAATGAAAATTACGCAAATAACATAGACATCATTTAAAACGGCATTCCCGTATTGAGCTTGCGAAAGAACGCACACTCACACACACACAGCGATAAAGAGACATTCACTAAGTTGTGAGTCCATCGTAAGATGCATTACAGACCAAAAAATAAATAAGCAGAAATGAAATTGTCTGAGCAAACGTTAAATATAAAATAAAAAAAAAAACAAATATGTCGCAGATTGGTTTCAACGTGTGGTTAAGGAAACACCTGTGTAAAAAATGTAAGAATGCCTTAATGAATGAAGTAAAAAAAGAATGTTTTCGGCTGGACATAGTTCGAAGAGTCTGGTTTCTCGCGTAAAGCCGTATTCAGTTCAAAAGCATCAATCACTTGCAAAAACGGGAAGGTGAATGTATTTTATAGCCAAGTAACGACTTGTTATGGTACCCGTATTTAAATACCCGGTACCCGTTGTTGAAAATGATCCTCACCCCTAACTTCTGAGTGTTGAAATTGTTTATGTTTCTTTTATTTTCACATGTCTTTTTTTCATCATTCAGTATGCAATTATGTAAGAAAGAAGTAGGCAGGTGCGGGGTCTTGCGAGAGTCGCTTTTGGACAGACATTGCTGATCTGTGAAAGATTTTGAGAATTTTAATGGATTTGTTATTTATTTGACAGATTTTACAAGCATCTTACTTGAAAAGAAACAAACGGTGAAATGAAACAGTTGTAAATTGTTGAATAATGTTAAATGGCAATAACAATATCGTGAATAAAGTTAATAATTTATCGGTTATTTATTTACGTGGAGTAATTTCTTAATTCAAACTTTCTTGAAACACGATTGATCGTATGAAAATGCATAAAATCATTAACAGTCATCTTATATTTTGGAGGCTAACAGCTATATCACCAAAGAGCATCGGTTCCCCTAAGTTAAGCAACATCGAGCCAGGCCAGTACGTATGTGGGTGAAACAACAAATGATATAAGTTTCAATCTGCGTATGGTGTAAAGGACAACAGTTCAGAATTGGAAATCGGAGAGTCGTGTTCTAATTCCAGTCGGGTTTGTTACATTCACTTACACGCAAATACCCTTGTGAAAGGCATGAAATCATATTTTCTTTCACCAGTTATGGGTTAATTAGGAAGATATGTAGCAGCAGAATCATTATTATCTGCAAAAAATTACCATCAAATAATATTTTCTGGCTTTAAATAACCTATGAAATGTTGATAAGCCGTATTTTTTTCAAAATTCGATAGTTTTACCTTAAATCCGATAAATTCTTCATTTCGCAAAGAAAAAGCAAGATCTGCAGATGATTGCCTTTAATGAACACACTTTTGTTAAATCCAAAGAATCATATTTAAATGACCAATGTTACAAAAAACTGTACAAAACCAATCGTATCTGTCTATATATAATAACAACAAAAATTGCAATATGAGCTCTGGTAAAGAAACAAGCAATGATAACATCAAAAATTGCAATATGAGCACTGGCAAAAATGGCTGCTGAAGACATTAGGTTTATAATATCCAGAAATTCATACACAGATGTCTTCAAGGACACATGGCACAGTGGATAAAGGCGTTAGTTAGATCCAGTGACAGGACCCAAAGAATGTGACTTCAAAATTGACATCCATAAGACATAGCACGTGGAATTAGAACAGTCTACCCCAGTGAGCGAAATAAAGGGTTCAGTTCGACATTCCAACCACCTGAAGAAGGCAGGAGCGTTGTGATAAACATGGCGACAATTATGAGGAGAATAGTCCGAATAATGTAGGTTGTATAAACCAATCGTCCATATATTTCCTTATTCTTATTGAGAGGGTTTTTCGGAAGATGTGCTCTGCATGTAATCTGTACTGCAATGTATTTTCTTCTCATAACTGAAGCTTAGAAACTTGCCAATGCTTCATACATAAATAATCTTATCTGTTTTCCCGAGTACTATACGAACAACATGGAACAACTATCTGAAGTATTTAAGCTATAAACATACACGCGCGTACTAGAATCGTCCTTTCAAAACCGGATTTGTCTCTGTGCACTCAACTGTAGGCAGACTGAGAGCAGTCACATACAATAAGCAATCTTCCTCTTTTTACATATTAACGAAGCTGTAACACTGAGACGAGTCTCTCTCTCACTCTCTCTCTCTCACTCTCTCTCTCACTCTCTCTCAATCCCCCCTCTCTCTCTCACACACACACGGTGATGCAAAGTAGGCTTTGTAATTTATGATGAAAAATATCCCTAAAAATAGCTAAAATCTCCAAGATTTTTTCCATTTCCAACGAATTTTCTAGCTAACATATACTTAGTAAACTAAATACGGTATTTTAAAGACATTTTTTATGTGTATACGTTCTTTTTATGGATACAAATATTTAAGTAAATGTTCTGTTTATAATAAATAGTATTAACAACATTTACCGGCCTGAATGTCCGAGATATTTTCATAGAAAATCGAATCTGTATCCTATACGGAACCGTCATATAGCCTGACGTGCCTTAACCGATTTCGCCACAGAGGAGCGTTCAGTTAGCAAGGTCGATTTTACTGTTTTTAAACACAATTCTCCATGATCTTCTCTCATTCATTCATATTTCCTCAATGTGCATCCAAATGTAAACAAATGACGTCATACATTATGAAATGGACAAATTCCGACAATTATTTTTAAGACATTTTTTTTTCACGTTTATACGTTCTTTTTATAGATACAGATGTTTACGTCAATGCTCTGTTTATAATAAACAGTATTAATGACATTTACCGGTCAATGCTAATGCATATAAAAACTTATTTTTATCCGAGCGCTTTCGGCTATACACTCAGCCATTTTCAAGGATTAAGTATTTTAACTGTTAAATAAGAAATAGTTTCTTGCATGCATGTAGTTATATAATGTTTTCATTTATCAAAACATGGTCAAGATATTGTGTCGAAGAAAAATTTTAAAACTCATGAGAAATTGTATAAAAAAAAATAAATAAAAGGAAATTGTCTGTCGTATTCAATGAAATGCGCATTGATATATATATATATATATATATATATATATATATATATATATATATATATATATAAACTAAACGTAAACGTCGACTACAAGAGTTGCGTATCTTGATGAAAATTTCAGTTGAACTTGTCATGTCTTAGTTGTATGGTGAATGGATATTTGGAGGATTGCCATTAAATATCGAATTAAATTGCAAGAGAGGAAAATATAGCTGGGAATGAAAAAATAAAATGCTTTCAATCTGGTTTAAAAATCAGATCGTCATTAGTTACGTTGACTGGAGTCGTCATATTTACGCGTTAGCAGAATCTACAAAGGGTGTAACCCTAGCGCAGCGATGATTGGCCTCTGTGATTGACGTGCCGGGTTTAAAATTCTACCTGATACCATTTCGTTGATATGATCAAAACACATGTTAAAAAAAACAATCCGTATGTAAAAAGTACTTTTGCTTCTTGTAAAGAATGAACCTTACGTGTTCTTATGGACACTCGACGTTATGACAGTTGGGCTCTGGACGTCGCGACAGAAAGAATGAAAAATTCCTCGCTTATCAATTAATCTTTGTTTTCAACTTAAGTTTAAATGTAAAAAAGAAGCGGTTCTCTGCATTGAAATTTGGCAAGAAAAATTTGGTAATTGTGGCGTTATTTTATCGAATGAAAGTAACTGACTTGAAGTGGCATTTGATGGTCGATACAATTTTGAGCCACTGTACTGTGCATACGACAACCGAGTCCGTGTTTGTCTAGATGAGAAATTCGTATTTTTAGTTTATAATCGTTATCTTATCTAGAGGATCGAGATCACCAACACTTTTATTTTCTTGAGTTTAATTCTCTTAATTCTCCGCCAATATGTGACAGAGATTTCAGTTTATTGCTAGGTGCGGGTTGCCTCCTAAGGCATCTGACACTATTTACATTATTCGAACTATTGTCTTCAACTTGATCGACATAATTATCAAAACGTTTCGGCCGCTGTACGTTCCGGCCTTCTTCAGATGGTTGGAATGTCGAACTAAACCCTTTATTTCGCTCACTGGAGTAGACTGTTCTAGTTCAACGTTCCATGTCTCGAGGACAATGGCACAGTGGATAAAAGCGTTAGTTAGATCCAGTGACAGGAGCCAAAGAATGGGAGTTCAAAACCCGGTTAAGGAGGTGGAGAACTTGGAGAGGGGAATTAACTGGCGATAACTGATAACTGACATCCATTAGACATGGCACGTGGAACTAGAACAGTCTACCCCAGTGAGCGAAATAAAGTGTTCAGTTCAACATTCCAACCACCTGAAGAAGGCCGGAGCGTACAACAGCCGAAACGATATATATATCATGAAATGGATAAAGTCCGACAACTTTTTAATATATTTTCTGTTTATACGTTATTTTTATAGATACAAATTATTTAAGTAAATGCTCTGTTTTTTTAAATAAACAATATTAATTATACTTAGCGGCCTGAATATTCATGAAATTTCGAAGAAAATATCTGTTCTCTACCAGGAATCGGTTCTGTATTCCTATACGAAACCCTCATTTGATCTGACGTGCTATACTATTTAGCTACAGAAAATTCTCTGGTTAGTAATGTCCAAATCCTACGAAATCTCTCGAACATTCAGGCCAGTATATGTAATTAATACCATCATTTGATCTGACGTGCTATGCAATTTAGCGAGAGAAGCGTCTTGTTAGCAACGTCCAAATTCTACGAAAAGTCTACTAACATGCCACTGACACCTTCCTCTAAAGTCGCGGGTCAACGTATTAAAAGAGGAAGTATTATTTTTGGATATATTTATCTGATATTATTTTTGCGAACGGCGTAAATCAATTATTTTAAAGCAAAAAAAAAAAAAAGCAGAACAAAAAATAGTTGCAATTACGAGGATGCTGAATTCTTTATCACTTATGTTAATACTGAGTTTTCTAAAGCTAAAATTGAAACAGTCATCCTCTCAGTGATGCTCTTAGTCTGAAACATCTACTGAGACTCAAGCACTCTAAAGACATCAAGTGAAATTCCTGCAGACGATCCATTATCAAAAATGCGGGGGAAAAATAGTCAATTTCTTGCACCGCTTCAGAAATTACCTTACTCCTTCTGATGCGATCAATCTTCACAAGAGCCAGAACACACAAAAGATGGTGTATTGCTGCCACATCTGTGATGGAGCTGCCTAATCCTCACTTCCACCATACAATCCCTTTTCACACAGTCAAAATAATGCTACTCTCTTGCGAATGTACCGCTGTTTTCATGTTAGATTTTTGGGCGAGCTGCATTACTTGGCTCAACCTGTCCAGACACCCACTCGTCGTGCCAGATAAGTCTATTCATCACCTTTCTCTCATTTAGTAAACCTCTGCCTTGAGTGTCGCTTTGGCCTTGTATTGGGTGAACATTTAATTTTTTTTTTAAAAAAAGCTTCAGTCGTAATTACTTCGAAAATGAAAGCAACATTTTTTCTCCTCTGTTACGTCAATTTTTAATTTGTTCCATAAAGTTAAGCATTATAGCCTCATATCGGACAAGGAGAGATTGAGTGCAAGTTATTTTAGACTTCTGTTTATAAAAGCTAAACACATGTCTTCGCTAATCTGAGACAGAATTAGTTGAACTCCGTCAAAGCTGATTCCGTGCTTATCAGGGTCGTTTTTTTTTTTTAAATGAGGAAGGAAAGCAGTTAAATGAAACTAGTTCACTAAAATGGTCAATTAGATATTATCGCTACCACGAATAATCACAGCAGGAAATTCATGAAACATTTCCTCATATTTGGAGTTAGAAAAAAAAAAGAAGCTTGAAGCAGATGGATGCATTTTTTCTGCTACCATATTCATGCCGAAAGAACATAAATTATGTCAGTGGGAATTCGAACTCCCTTCTCTGAATTTAAACGAAAATGTCCGTTAGGCCACCAAAAAAGGCTCACATATTTGTCAGTATAACTGTTCTATTCTTATTCTACTATGTGTTGTGTCCGCTCAGGACTTAGGCGATCATGTTTTCGTTAATTTTTGCTATCTCTCCTAATCTCTTCTGTCAACCATATACACAAGCTCTTTAGCATGTTATGCGCTACCTTCGCCTGTCCCTATTGCCTTCAATAAGTCTTGTGAGTGTCAACATTTCTAAGCCCTCTTTCCTCATTATGTACTCTACAAAATTCAACTGTCTTTTTCTGATTCTAAATATAAATGTCCTTTATGTTTCTAATTTCCCTAAACTTTGTCGTTACTCACATGTTCAGTTCATAGTATTCCCAACATCCTTCTTTAGATAAAATTTTAGTTGCCTCATGTCTTTTCTTCATCCTTGAGAGGAATTTTCAGTATTCACTTCCATATAGATGTCGCGGTAACTAATCTAGTAAGCTTTTTTTTTTCTAACGAAAATTTCCTGTTTCTTAATAATTTATTTAGCTTTTGGGAGGTTTTTTTTCCCCAATATTTCAACGCACTTTCTGATTTTCGTCCCCCATAAGGTTTCTATAAATGATGCGCGATTTTTTTTCGTTTTTAAAAACAAAAATGCTGCTTAAGTGCCGACTGCGGAAGTGATTATCGCCCTGTTATATGTAAACTAAGAGTGAAATTACTGAAATTGAAGAAGCCTAGCGCAGCACACAAATTGAAATACAACAAACTCCTCAAGTGCGAAGCTGAGAACCGAAGACGTATTGGGATGGCCAAAAAAGCATTCCAATAACTAGGCAGAGTATTACGAGACAGGAGAATTTCGTTATTAACAAAGTAATGAGTACTGAACTGCTACGTGATATATGTCCTGCTTTACGACAGAGAATGGCATGGTTCTACAGAATGATGCTAAGGATGCCATGGCGCGGACATGTGAGCAATGATGAGGCTTTAGAGAGAATGCAAACAAGGAGGTTGCATGTCTATATATCTAAGATGAGGTATTATGTACACTATTTACATTATTCTGACTGTTGTCCTTATCTTTGTCGCCATATTTATTACAACGTTTCGGTCGTTGTACGCTCCGACCTTCTTAAGGTGGTTGGAATGTCGAACTTAACCCTTTATTTTGCTCACTGGTGTCGACTTTTAGTTCCACGTGCCATGTTTAATGGATGTCAGTTATCAGTTATCTCCTGTTAATTCCCTTCTCCAAATTCTCCACTGCCTTAACCGCGTATTAAACTCACACTCTTTGGGTCCTGCCACTGGATCTAACCAACGCCTTTATTCTTGGGGACATATGTGTATAAATTCCTGGGTATTATAAACTTAATGTCTTTAGCAACCATTTTTTACCAGTGCTCATATTGCTATTTTTGATGTTATCATTACATGTTTTTTATCAGAGCTTATATACCAGAGCTCAGGTAGTTTATAATTAACATCAGGAAGATGCAACTGAAATTTCTGGGGCACGTGATGAGAAAGGAGGGCTTGGAGAATCTGATACTGACAGGGCAAATAGAGGGAAAGCAATGTATGACATCGTGGACTTAACCAAGTAAATGACAGAACAGGGTTTGGGAGAAGTAGCAAAAGGACAAAACATATTGAGAACTACAAGGGATAGGAGGAAGTGGAGAGCCATGATCGCCAACGACCTGAAGGGACACGGCACATAAAAGACGAAGATATCCACGGCTCACTAATATATACGGCCCCACATGTCACATTTCAGGCTAATTTCTAACAGGCCTATTTGGTTCATAGTTAATTTATGTCTGTTTTATCTAAAACCTGTTAAAACTGTCCCAAAATACACAAATATACTATTATTAAACAGAAAAGTAATTATAAAATATTGTAATCAAACAAAAACGTTATTAAAGACTTAAGCAGTAATACAAAAAATACAAGTAAAAAAAATTAACAACAGTTTCTCTATAAACCAATTTTATTTTGACCTTTAACTTTTCTAAACGATTCTATAATATTTTTTTCGAAACTCAACCGATTAAATATTTCGTTTATTATTGTAAAATATATTCACAACAAGTTTTGTTGCAAAGCGGATTCTGCAGTGTGTTGTTCACAAGTAAAAAGATATTTTGGAGAAAGTTTCCAATATTCTTATCAGCAGATTCTAGTAGTGGATTTATTATGTTTTACAATAAAGTAGCAAAAGACAAAACTACAAGGAGAAAAAGGAAGTGGAAAGCGAAAGATCGCCTACGTCCTGAAGGGACACGTCATATGAAGGAAGATGATTAACAGTATTGTTTCTCGTAACATCACGTAACATCAGAGCAGGACGATCTTAGGCAGTTCAAATCTGAAAAGGTCTAACACTATGATCAACTCTGTTTCAAAGAAGTCATTGTTCTATTATTGAAGTTTATAAATTTCTTTGGCTACACTGGGTCAGTAATTCGGTTACAAAACCAGAATATTTTAACCTTAAGAGTAGACGATTAGCCTCATCGTTTTAACTGCTTATTTCACTGTCAGCGTTCAAAAAGCAGTAGAGCTGTAATGGAACGACCAGCCTTTTCAGAAAGAAAAATAATGTAAATTCAGATTTAGGAAACAAAACATGAAGCATACATGTAAACAGAGAATGTCTGTATGTTTGCATGCATGAATATATGTGTAGATATACGTAATATGGGTCCGTAGCCGAGTGGTTTGAACCTTCGTTTTCCGACCAGGAAACGCAGGTTAAAATCTTACTATGGTCGATTTGTAAAGGAATACAATTTATTAAGGCGATCCCAGCAAGGTTAAAATTTTGAAAGTGCTGGAAAATCATAAAACACGTTTGAACCACACCGTGGAAGTGAAATCATGTTGAATGAAATGAAATTGCATGTCATCCAAACAGAGGGTTGGTTTGGGCGTACTGACTTTCTTCAAACTTTTGATCATGCCAAATAATGAGCTCTTTACCAGAAAGTCTAAGGTCCGCTCAGCAAAGTTGTAGTATAAGCCACAGGTTTTGTGGGTCTTCAACAATCACAAATGTGCCTGAGCATACGAGTATGCTCAGCAACAATTAGCCGGCTCATACGCGCACACACACATATTCGATATTATTTTCAACCAGATATTATATCTAATTATTTTTTTCAGTAATACGCCCCATTTTTTTTACGTCTACCGGTCTGGGCATTAATGTGACTTATGAAAGAAAATGTGGCCTCCATTAGGGTAAGGACCTGCTCCCCGCTTCGCAGAGAAAACCACGGTCTGATCTTGCAACATTCTTTATTGTGATTATCGAATGCGCCTACATTGTTTAAAAACAGGGTGTCAATTCAGACATTCACTAAAATAATGTTTTTAATAATAATAAATAAATATATATATATATATATATATATATATATATATATATATATATATATATATATATATATATATATATATATATATATATATATATATATATATCATTCGTAGACAGGACTGTTTCTGTTGTATCAATCAGCCTGAAGTTTTATATACATATATATATATCAGTGTTACTAGACATGCGAATACGTCAAGCCAGGATTGAAACCCAACTGATTTGGTTTCAGTCATAGCTTCTTTATTGTTTGTTTTCAACTTCCTTAGAGCTGAGCTATCTTCATTCTGAGCAGACCTTACAGTGAAACAGCTAAATTTAAAGTTTTGTTTTCTTTTTCCTTTTTTTTCTGAATTTTGAGTCAAGACGTGTAAATAAATGCCAATCAGCCTTTGAGGGTCTATTCATTTTACTGAAGAGTTTTATATACATATATATATATATATATATATATATATATATATATATATATATATATATATATAAAAAAGTTTCAAATTAAAAAAACTGTTTTTTAGGTATTTATTTATTTATTATGATTATGAAAAGAAATTTTTAGTATCAATTAAAATTACTGTAAAGGGTCCTTCATAGAGACGGAAATATAAAACGGGAAGTCCTAACTTAAATCCTGTCAAAATTTAGAATCATTCCATCCCTTCTTAGACGTTATGACAAAATTAAACAAACATTCAGTCTATACAACAAACCCACAAAACCAACATAAATTCCCTTTAACAGGTCATCCCTTTAAATTAAAAAATATATATATATATATATATATATATATATATATATATATATATATATATAAATAGCACACTCTGGTCACAATCGAATTCCCATGGTTATAGCGAGCCAATCCCTATTGCAGACGATCGAACTCCAAGCACAAGATATTGTTTGTGTTCTTATCAGCACCCTCAGAGCCCAAACCCTGTGGTTTAAACATATTAGCTTGTACCCAACTATGCTGAGCAGACCTTACAGTTTCTATTATTTATTCTGCAACGTTATCTATCGTGATCAACAATTTGAAAGGCCAGTACGCAAAACAACCCTCTTATTCCCCTTACAGCTAAACACACGGCCACGATGACCAAGAGTTCCGTAATACCTAATTTAACTCTCATTCACACGCAGGTTTGAGTCAAGACGTTGAATATGGTATAATTTTCAGGCACTTTTAGAAAGGTACCGCACGCTAGGGGTGACGTTCCATATCAACGTCTATGCAATCCGATAACATCAAACAGAAGTTTCCTTCATTTGTCAAATCGACCATGATGAAAATTGAGAGATTTGAACCCGTGTCAAATGGTCAGAAATATATATAAATAAAACATATATATATATATATATATATATATATATATATATATACAGAAGCGAATGTTAAAATTATGACGAAAATGAGGATAATTTTTGGCTTACCCTCCTATATATACATACATGTGAAGGTGAGTGTGTATTTGCGAAATATATTTTCAGGGGATTGTCTCGTTTTTAAAAGTCTACCAGATGTTTTTTAACGAAAGTAATTGTGAATTTTTGAAGGTGTAACCTGAATATAACTTACAGTTTACATTGACTTATAATTTTGCAGTTGAAACAAACACTAAACGAGAGTCAGCGATGTGAAGCCTAGACAAATCATCGATTGTACTTGATCGTATTCCGTGATGGGAAAACTTTTTTTTTTTCTCAGGTGAATTATTTACTATGTTTCTAAAAAATATGTCAAAAAGTTCCCACGAGAAAAAAAAAATTAAATTTTAATGACAGTTTCACACTGAACAGCTTTGTACTCCAAACGTTGTCGGCCTGTACGTCTTGTAACAAGATCAAACATAACATTGTTTTGTATACGGCTAAACTAGAAATTTTACCTTTGAGAAAGTAACATCGGTTGTTATTATGTCAGTCTCGTGTCATCACACAAATTCCATCGGGTTTGCAGATTAACTTATCAAACAACAAACGCTATATGGCACACCTTAAAACAGTAACTAAAGAAAGATGATTGATGTTTATAATATGAATTCTGATATTAACCTTCCTTGAAGAACATTACAACTCAACGGGGAAGAATTATAAATAACTTCAGGATATTCACCTGTGTTTGAAAAAACACCTATCATTTTTCTCATCTTTAGTTAGTTTAATAGAATTCTACTTACGCAATATCTATCTATCTATCTATCTATCTATCTATCTATCTATCTATCTATCTATCTATATATATATATATATATATATATATATATATATATATATATATATATATATATATATATATGGTATAAAATGACAATTGAAAAGATCTTAGATTTTGCGTTTCGTCTTCCGACTTTTTTCGAGGCAAAAATGAAATCGAAATGTTTTTGTTGTTATAGTTACATTAAAAATTCCAAATTTAAAAAATAGACGCTTCTGTATAAGCCTTTTTTTCTGGTTTAATGTAAGTTACATTTATAGTAAAGAATTTTTTTTTTTTCCATGTCGACAATATAGTTAAATTCCCAGATCAATTCTGTGGAGAAAACAGTTTGGTATAAAATGACGGATTATTTTTTTTTTTTTTATCTGAGAATTTAACTATATATATATATATATATATATATATATATATATATATATATATATATATATGACGTATCACATTATGAAATGGACAAAGTCCAACAATTATTTTAAGACATTTTTATGTTTATATATAAAAAAGAACGTATGAACTTTGTCCATTTCATAATGTGTGATGTCATTTGGATACGCATCGAGCAGATATGAATGTACGAGAGAAAATCATGGATAATTGTATTTAAAAAACAGTAAAATCGACCTTGCTAACCTAAACGCTCCTCTGTGTCGAAATTGGTGAAAGCACGTCAGGCTATATGACGGTTCCGTATAGGATACAGAGATTCGATTTCTCTAGGAGGACGTATATTTTCTATGAAAATTTCTCGGACATTTCAGGCCGGTAATACTGTTTATTATAAACAGAGCATTTACTTAAATATTTGTATCTATAAAAAGAACGTATAAACAAAAAAATATATATATATATATATATATATATATATATATATATATATATATATATATATATATATATTATCCCAATCTAACTCATAGAAAACAGTCGTAGTAAATAGCTGTTATACAGAATGTAAAATGTGTAATCCCATCTTCCTTCAGGACATAATGAAGTCATGATTCCCCAGCGCTTCCTTTTTGCTATTATCTATGAATTGCTCTTAAATACATCGAAATGTTTTCCGTAGCCTTCGCCACAGTTTAAATTCAGAGATTTCCTACATGGCAGGCAAGCTAGCATTTCCTATTGTACGATTTATGCTATAACAGAGGATGGGGATATATGATTGATTCATGTCAGCCCAAAAGTTATTTCTGTGAAAGTATATGGAACAGTCTACCACAGAACTGAAGCTAGGATCGTCGATTACCGTTGCGTCGCGGCTACTCGTTAAGCTATTCAATATTACTGAAGCCAATTCTTGTCTAATATCTGACAAAATAAACACTGCAGCTATTCGTTAAAAGCTCAAATCAAGCTGAAAATATTAAGTGTTGAACTTTTAAAATATATCCAGTCTTTCCTAAAACTGTATGGTTTTCTTAAGAAATCTACATTATCATGATTTCTATCAAGGCTTTTGAATATTTTGTGAATACTTGATTACATCGACGATTTCGAGGGATTGTGTATGAGTTCAATATATTAAAGTAGTGCACTCTTATTGTTTGAAATATATTCCTCTTTGCCAATAACAATATATTGGTAAAATTTAGGTTCCTTAAATTTATTTTAAGACATTATATATATATATATATATATATATATATATATATGTATATATATCTGCTTGACCTCATATATTGTATATCGACGGAGAGTCATATATATATATATATATATATATATATATATATATATATATATATATGTATACTGACTCTCTCTCTCTCTCTCTCTATATATATATATATATATATATATATATATATATATATATATATGCTCAACTCTCCTGTCGCTATAAGATATATGGGGGTCAAGTTCCTAGGAAACCGACGACAGCAGCACATTTGATTATAGCGGTGAAGGTTTCGTGCCGGACCATGCACTCTTTTTGAAGGGCCGAATACAGAGACCTGGTGCACTGCGTGCCACATGTTCCACAAACGACCCTCTGAAGGTTTTTGAATTCAGAGTTGTCCTTCTGCCATCCAACGCTATAGAACCCAGTCTGTACTGCAATTTATCCATAGCTGGAGAGAGAAGAAGAGGATTCACTCCTTTCCCAACGGTATTAAAAGGTAAGTGAAATTAATGGATTCGACTGGAATTCGAAATCAGCTCTCTGATTTCTTAATCCAAGCCACTATCCATTACTTCACAGTTCCTCCTATATAAAGATTTGTTTTTTTTTTTTTTTTACAGCTTTCAATCATTTGCCGTATATTTAAAGCCAGAGAATATTATTAGATTAGAAGAATTTCTTTTAGATAAGAATGATTTATTGATACAATTTCTAATAAAGCTGGGGAGAGAATAGGTGAATTTATACCTTATCCAATATTATATACACGTAAGTAAATATAATGCATTTCAGGTTCCAATAGGAAGTCTTTATCCATTACATCACCCGCACTTCTATGCTTATAACATTCCCAAGCGGGCGTCCTGGGTATGACGATAAACTACATCTGCGTCCTGGGTAGGACGATGAACTACGTTCAACAGCAAAGCCTCTGATAATACGTTTTTCAAAAAATAATATTACCAGCTATAAGTTTTTGAAAAAAAAATATGACCAGCTATACATTTTTGTGGAAAAAATATTAACAGAAATAGATTTTTGATAAAACAAAAATATTACCAGAAAAAAAACAAAAAAAACAAAAAAAACATTTGTCGGCATTAAATGACCCATTGAGGTTAATATGCTGTAAAACAAACCAAACCAAACCAAATTCCCAAGCGGTCACCACCCTATATAATAAACAGTCTGGACGTTGCTTAACTTCAGTAATCAGATGACAACCTGTGATTCAACTTGACATGCTTGTAAGTTTTAGTTTAATACAATACATCATCGGACAATATTTTAGGAGTATTGTGCTCTAGTAATATTTTTAATGTCAAAAAACGAGCCTGACTTGAAAATCAGCATTCAAATTCTAACTTTGGCCTGAATACAATATGTGGATTAAAATTCTAGGACTTTAAAAAGACGTATCATTAATTTAATATGTTCCCGCATTTAACCAGTTTCCTTGTGGCTTTCGATTAAATGCTGATGCCCTCACTCACAGGATTTGTTTCTCTCTCATTCTCACTTTTGTCTGTGCAACGATTGCATTCTAAGAGAAATCTGAACGTCTAGTGGATTTCAGCTTCACTGCAGACATAAAGGGGAACACAGATATACCCATCTCTAAGGATGCTGAAAAATGGTCGGTAATTTTACCTGATTTCCCTCCCATCTTTTAGCTTTACAAGAATCAGATTAGACCAAAAATGAACTATTGTTCACATATCAGGGCCAGAGCTGCTCAATTCTCACTTTCCAACATTGAGTTAAAAGAAAGAAAACTTCATGCGGTCTTTTGGGGGAAGACGTATTTTTCTCTTTGCAGGCTTTTTTCAAACTGAGGCAAGATTGAAAATATATTTCTCACTCTCGATTTTTCCATGACAAAGGGCATACAGCCTTCTTCTTATCGAATCGCTACACTACACCCATCGTGTATTGTTTAATTTATTGTAATGTACTTGTCGTCTCTGATGATGGCTGATGTAAGCCGAAAGCTTAGATAGGATTAAAAATCATGTATCAATATGGTGATTTTCTTTCATCTTTCAATGATAATGTTATTAAGCTTATCAGACAATATGAAAGGAATTTTCTTAATATAAATACATAAAATTTGTCTATATTATTTAATGAAACATGCATTAATATATTAATACATATATAATTTAAATTTCCATCAGAAAAATTATAAAGGGACACACAAACATATATATATATATATATATATATATATATATATATTCAAACATGTTTCATTAAATAATATAAGCAAGTGTTGTTTATTTATTTAGTGGAAATTCATAACGTCTGATAAACTTAATAACATTATCATTAAACGAAGAAAGAAAATCACAATATTGATACATATTTTTTAATCCAATCTAAGCTTTCAGCTTACATAAGCCATTATCAAAGATGACAATTACAGTCCAATATATTAAGCAATACAGGGACAAGAAAGTGATGATAATCTGTTTCTGTTTACATGGATGATTTCCAAGCAACTATAAATTCGTGCATATAAGACGCTGGAAGCAAAAATCGCACCGCAGCTCATGATGTAATTTCCTCCAGTTGGTCTGGGGTAGTTATATCCTTTAGTTTGTCGTAGATGTCCTGTTTGTTGCTGTTAAGGGTGTTCAATTTTTCCTTGGCTGTTTCAATTTACCTTTTCACAAGGCTACATTTATAATTCCAAGTATTGATAGTATTGTGAGATGCTGGATCATGTAATTTAAATTGTGTGTATCTAGGCAGCATTTTTTCATTCATACATGTTTCATTAGATAATAAAGACAAGGGCTGTCTATTTATTTTATGTAAATTCTTTTCACATAAGCCATTATGTAAGCCGAAAGCTTAGATTGAATTAAAAAATATGTATCAATATTGTAATTTTCTTTCTTCGTTTAATTATAATGTTATTAAGCTTATCAGACGTTATGAAAAGAATTTAGACACATACACATACACACACACCGGCGCGCGCACACACACACACACACACACATATATCATTTAATAGGTTTTCCATAAAAAATGATTAAGAAATACCCAACCACAGTCGAACAGAAGAAGAAAATTAATTTAATTATCTAATATAAAACATTTAAACAGCTAACTTCGTCGTCAACAATAACGAATCACCTGAAAGATCGAATTTACATTTAGGACCGATATTATACATGAATTTACATGACCCTTAAGGAACTGTGTTCTTGATAAAAACAATTTTGTTGAATAATTACATTGGATATATATACTACTACATGCTTATCAAGAAGATTCACATTAGATCTCTCAGACTATAGCTCAAGTAGCCTCCATTTAAAAGGAAATCTACCAAAGACTCTCCGCAACATGATTGTAGAACAGGCGAATGTAACAGCTTCAACAACATGTAAGAACGGCTAAAATAATGGAAACATTAATAATAAAAAAGAAATAGCCGACACCCAGTAATATCAACTATGTACATGGCCACAATGTGCTGACCGTGTTTGAAAAACAAAAAACAAAAACAAATTCCCATCACAATAGCTACACATATACAAATATATATGTATAAATTAAATTAAAAAAAAAAAGACAAAAAATATAAAACTTGATAAGAGCTAATAGAATAGACGAAGGTGCTCGGATATATGGAAATTTATGCATTTTTTATAAAGCTTATCTCAAAAAGAAACCATTTGTGAGAATGCAAGAAAAGCTGAATAAAATGCTTAATAGCATCGCAGTACTTTTAATGAAACTAGTATAAAAGAAAAATTGCTGCTCAAATACAAACAGATACGCGCACACACACACACATATATATATATATGTATGTATACAGTGGAACCTCAATTTAACGGACAAATAGGGGAAATCGTCCGTTAAAGCCGTTGTCCGTTAACTTGAAGCACTTTCTTTCGTGACCTGAAAACAGCCAACAGTACAAAATTACTGTAAATAAATGTAAATACAAGATATATTTATGTGTATTTTATTTTTAAGTTACTATATAGCATTAAATAAAGTTTGAAAGGTTATAAATTTACATCAGGAGTGTGTGTGTCTGTATATATATATATATATATATATATATATATATATATATATATACATACACATATATATATATATATATGTGTGTGTGTGTGTGTGGTGGATTGTATTTAGGCAACAATCCTTTTTTCCTTCTCATTTATGGAGACCTAACGGACACTATTCGTGACATACTTGTTGATAATACAAATATAATAGCATCATCTACACACAAAAAAAGCTAAAAGTAATGGAAGCCTTATTAATAAAAAAAAAAAAAACATACTCAATAACATCAACTATGAACATGGACACAATATCTTGACCGTAATTTGAAAGTGGAAACATTATATAAATACATATATGCGACAAAGTATGTCTTATTTAAATGTTAAAATATTTAATCCTTGAAAATGGTTAAATATATAACCGAAAGCTCTCGGAAAAAAGAACATTCAGACAGTTTTTATATAATTTAACATATGAAAAGAAAAAAAATATTAGATCACATGAGAAACAGTATAAAAAACTAAATAAAAGCATCTTTTCTGTCGTATTCAACGAAATGAGTGTATATATATATATATATATATATATATATATATATATATATCACATTGAATACTGGTGTGTTAATAAAATAGTGCTCGATATAAAATACCAGAAGAAATATTAAATATTATTAATAAATATACATTTTTCCCTCAGGCGTAGGACGACCCTGAGTTTAATGTACAACGCAATCATCAGGTGCTGCAATAAAACTGACCTTTCCATAATTTAAACGTTGTTATATATCGGACTATAGTGAAACAATCCATATAATTTACGAAGATTGTTAAAATATATATATTTATTTAAAATCGTGACGTCACGAGCTGCGATGCGATTTTCGCTTCCGCGTCTCGTATACACGAGTTTGTCGATGCTTTGAAATTTTTCATGCAACAAAAACAGACTATCGTTATTGTTTCGTCCGTGTATTGTTTCATATATTGAAATGTAATTGTCATCTTTGATAATGGCTTATGTAAGCCGAAAGATTAGATAGGTTTAAAACATGTATCAATATGGTGATTTCCTGTCGTCTTTCAATAATAATGTTATTAAACTTATCAGACAATATGAAAGGAACTGACTTAAAATAAATAGACAAATCTTGTCCATATTATTTAATGAAACATGCATCAATTTAAAGTAAACATGTATAAATTAAAGAAATCCTCAGACAGATTTATTGTGAAAGTATAAGAAAAATGGGAAACATTATTAAGCAGGGAGAACAATAGAAGAGTAAGCAAAAAGATGACGACTGACATTGCATTTAAAGCTTTGAAGATCAAACTTAGCTGGAAAGTATGAAGCCAGTAGAGAGTTTCACAAGCGAAAATTGTGAGAAAAGTAACTGCTAGCATAGATCTTATGGATACATCTAACTAATTCAACTGGGAATTTATGAGACATTGGCGCCAATCTAGTACTGCACTTGAATTAATAAATCTAGGTACCAAAGGGGAATATAATCTGAACAGTTTCCATCTAAATATTTTTAGAAAAGGCGCATTTAGGCGGTGGGAAAGTGACAGAAGGTGAAACGCCAGGATAGGACCAATAGCATTGCTGATTCTTCTTTCGATTTGATGAAGAATACCTAAATACACAGTCGGAGCATCGGGCCATATATAGCAGAAATATTCAAGTCATGGACGAATTTACAGAAACGCCGCATCTTCCTTAATCATTTCTACGCAGGCTATGCAAACACCAACGGTAATATAAACATTCATGAAATATAGATTCATAGATAGACAGACACATATGAAAAGGCTGTGATAGATATAAATAAGATGAGATAAATAGAAAGAAAGACAGAGAGGAAGAGGGAGAGAGTGAGTGAGTGAAATGTGAATAGACAGATAGATATGAATAGGATGAGATAGATAGGTATGAGTAGGCTGAGGTAGAAATATTGGAATAGGCTGAGATAGATAGGTAGATAGATAGATAGATAGATAGATAGACAGACAGTTATGAATAGACATAGATAGATAGATAGATAGATAGATAGATAGATAGATATGTATGCATGCATGTATAAGCTGAGATAAATAAATAAATAATAGGACTTATAAATATGTAAGATAGATTCTGGAGAAAAAATGTCTACCACGACAGAATGAACCAACTTTCTTATCAGCAGATCTAGCAATGGATTCAATATAATCTTTCTACTTTATGCCAGCCGACAATGTTTGCCCGAGAAGTCGCGCCGAGTCATTCTTCTGGAAGTTAGCCTCAGCCATGCTGATTGGAGGTTGGAGGTCATTTCTAAGGTGAGTAATAGGGAAATTTTGTTTTATTTTTGGAGACATTAAAATTAAGATAACATTCATTGTTCCAGTTAACAAGAGACTTTAGGTCGTTTATTTTAGACCAATTGCCAATTTTAATTATCGATCTGATCAGAATTACTATCGATAAAGAAGTAATTGGTTTTGTCATCAGTATTCATACCAATTTGAGAACTGATTTCCTCAGCAACGTCATTGATTTAAATTAAGTACGTTCAAGAATAGAGCCTTGAGGACACGTTTGAGGATTCGTACAAAAAGATTTAGAAGAGTGGCCATTCGGGACAACCTTCATTTCGCAATTTCATAGCTATCAATATTTATCAACCTCCAGTTAAAAAACATTTCTCTTTACCTCTTTCTTTCTATCTAGCATGTAGAGAGAGGAGGTTATATTTTTTTAGATCATTAACACTCTGTATTCTAATCGCTACACACGCGTCAACCTCTGTTTTCTCTCTCTCGGTCTCTCTCGCTTTTCTCTCTTTCACGCATTTTTTTTTTATCATTGAAGGTTTCTACCGCGTTTTATATTTTAGAGTATCATTTCTTCCTGTAAATATAGTTTATGGTGGGCTACTTTTGATGAATATTTTTCCACATTGCATTTCTTCTAAGTTATCGTTACGGGCCGATAACAGTTTTTGATCAACACACTCTACTGTTTCAGACCGAATTTCCTTTCCCTGAATTGGGGACTGTTATTTACTTCTACAGCATGAAAATCGGGCAAATCAGAATTGCATGGCCGACAATCGTTTGAAAAGACTCTTAATGTCTTTTCTCAAATAGGATATCTCTTTGCTTCAGGTATTTTCCCACACAGTGACAGATTAAATTGACTGTTTACACTGAAAAGATACTCACTAGAAAAAGAAAAAAAAGTGTGGGTGAAATGTCAGTATTTGCGTATAAATCTGTGTTTTAGAAATTAATTCAACTATGTCACATTCAATTGTGAAATAGTGTAATCATAGAGCTCAAATGTCAACAGAAATGCGGTTTTACATAAGGGTGCTGAGAATATATGATCGTGAGAGCAACGATGAAATTTTAGGGAAAATGCAAAAAAGAGATAATACATAGAATCAGAAAAAAAGACACTTGAAATCCTTAGGGAACATGAAGAAAAGAAGGTTTCGAAAAACTGACACTCACAGGATATAGTGACAGAGAAAGAGTATAAACAAGCTAAAGAGGTTGGAAGAACAGTGATTAGGAGAGACAGTAAAGGAACTATAAAGAAGAAGAAGAAGAAGAAGAAGAAGAAGAAGAAGAAGAAGAAGAAGAAGAAGAAGAAGAAAGTTTTACAATGGCGTTTGGGCCAATACGTTCACAAACCTCTAAAAATGAGGTGATTGAGTAATTCCTACCAGTTTGGGGTTCGAATTTACAGAAACGCCGCATTGGGAATGCAGGCATTTTTCTACGCGAGAGCTGGCGCATTAAAATCTTCCTTAACCATTTCTACGCAGGCTATGCATACACCAACGGTAATATAAACATTCATGAAATATAGATTCATAGATAGACAGACAAATATGAAAAGGCTGTGATAGATATAAATAAGATGAGATAAATAGAAAGAAAGACAGAGAGGAAGAGGGAGAGAGTGAGTGAGTGAAATGTGAATAGACTGAGATAGATATGAATAGGATGAGATAGATAGATAGGTATGAGTAGGCTGAGGTAGAAATATTGGAATAGGCTGAGATAGATAGATAGATAGACAGACAGATAATTATGAATAGACAGAGATAGATAGATAGATAGATAGATAGATAGATAGATAGATAGATAGATAAATAGATAGATAGATAGATATGTATATATGTATGCATGCATGTATAAGCTGAGATAAATAAATAAATACATACATACCTATATAGATAGATATGTATGTATGTATATATAAGCTGAGATAAATAAATAAATACATACATACATAGAATAGGGTGTGTTCTTCTGATAAAACAAAGCCCTAATAAAGCTTTTGAACACATATCTTCACGTAGTAGGTCCTATATGTCCAAGTGGTCTAAGGAACGTCAGATCTAATGGTGGTTTTTCATAGGAGTCGTAGGTTCGAATCCTACCGAAGATCGCATATTTTTTCCCGACTATTCAAGATGGTAGATGTAAATAAATAAATTTATTGCTTAATAAATAAAAACAGAGCATCTTCTAAAATATGAGTAGCCATTTAAAAATAACGTTTAAACAAATTAATTTAAAACCTGTGGGATCCAGGTGTGTGTGTGTGTGTGTGTGTGTGTATTGACGTTATTTGGGCAGATAGATAGATATATAGACAGATACGAAATAACTAATATATATATATATATATATATATATAGACTGCTACATAGATAGATAGATACGAAAAAATTATATATGTAGATAGATATAAAAAGACAGTGATAGATAGATAGATAGACACGAAAAACTAAGATATGTAGATAGATATAAAAAGACTACTAGATAGGAAAAAATTAGTTTAGATGCATATAAAAAACAGTACTAGATAGGTAGATAGATAGGTATGAAAAGACTGAGACATATAAATACAGTGCTAGATAGATAGATAGATAGATTGGTTACTTGTACATAATATAGATTTTTAAGTGTAAAAACACTTTCGACCTTCATAAGCCATAATCATCAATTACACTTACGACATGTTGGCATTTTTATTTGAAATATAGCGTCATTGCATCTTCACGTGACAGTTCGTTTTAATCTGTCGTTGTTATTAATTATAAAATATATTCACTATTTACTATCGCTTTTCCAATATTGATATTCTTTTTTTTATTATTTTGGGGTTGTTTCTATTTTATACTTAATGCTACCTATGCTTGTAGCTTTC
>CAHIKZ030000161.1:1207500-1235000 GCA_903632075.3 Acanthosepion pharaonis | reverse complement strand
CAGACACACACACGCACATATATATATATATATATATATATATATATATATATATAAAATTCCAAGATGATAGAATCTAGGTAGAAATCAATATCCAAGACAGACTAAGAATATATATATATATATATATATATATATATATATATATATATATATATATGTATGTGTGTGTGTGTGTGTGTGTGTGTGTGTGTGTGTGTGTGTGTGTGTGTGTGTGTGTGTGTGTGTCGATGTGCGTGTGTGCGTAAAAGAATCCTAAGGAGACAGGAAAACCTACCTAGGTTTCACCTAAAGGATCTTCAGAGTAGAGCTGGCTTTACCTGAAGATCCGCTAAATGAAACCTTGGTAGGTTTGCCTGGCTCCTTTGGATTAACTTAGGTTTTGCTCTACTTAGTGCGTAGTTGTCTTTTTACTCATTTTTTTTTTCTTTGGACTTTGAGCTTAAACACTTGCCGAATGTTTTCGCCTTGTTTTTATGTTCTTGGTTCTTTCTTCTTATATTCCCCATTTTTCCTCGGGTACCGATTTCTTCTACTGCAAGTTGAATTATCCGAGGTTTTTCCAAACGAGTACAACAATATATATATATATATATATATATATATATATAGAGAGAGAGAGAGAGAGAGAGAGAGAGGGGAGACAGACAGAGAGAGGGATCGTCGAGTCAGGCTATACTTTTACAATATAAAGGTGACCGTAATCTGGTTGTCACATTCATTCATATATATATATATATATATATATATGTGTGTGTAAATAGATAAATAGACACATACATTCATTCATTCATTCATACATACATACATACATATATATATATATATACATTTTTTTCTCTAAAGAAGTGATGGACTTGTAATTATTAATTAGACAGATTTTATTACTTAAAGGTTATTTTTACTGGGTACGCATATTTGAGTAGAGGCACTGTTTATTTCTTATATACACTCTCAACTAGGGTTCAGATCTGCGTTCGCAGTGGGCCGAGTGGTCCAGAGCAATTTAGATATAACGACAATTTCCTCATCCCAAGACCTGGTAACAGGTTCGAGTCCTGTGTGAGAGCACATATTTTCTTTTAAAAATTTTCACGACAATTCAGGCCGGTGTATATAAATAAATATATTATTTTAATAAATAAACGGAGCGTCTACTTACATACACACACACACACACACATATACATCCATATATATATATATATATATATATATATATATATATATATATATACATACACACACACACACGTGTGTGTGTGTTTTTAACGGTACAAAAACGTATTATGGCATTAAAAGCAAGAAATTTATTTTCTATAGGCCATGATAAATTTAAAAAAAAAAACACGGTTTATCAACCTTTTGCAGATTCTTTAAAGCCAGACAATATGATTCGATTTTAAGAATATTTGGAGATAATGATTTACTGATTGTACAAAAAATACTAATATCTTTCCCAAACGTTTTTGAGAATCAATGAACATAACAAATCCGACTAGATTTGGAATTTCACATTTACAATGCTTTGCCCCTATCCTATGAAGAGTTCTGCGCAAAGGGTCATAAAACAATTAAGGTTGGTCCAGCGAAATGATAAATTAGTTATCGGCATTTTATCTTTTAATGTTTTACTGACCCCTATGTGCTCTTGGATCTGTTTCCATTTTGGTGGAACTCTTCATTGCCAATCCAAGAAGGAAATTCGGATTACCAACACACAAACAGAAAATGTCTCATATCCAGAATATTTAACATTGAACATGAGGAAAAATTAATTACTTTTAATAATATGTGGGAATCTCCACTTTTACCTGAAGACGGTCGCGAGACCAGAAACACGTGTCGTAAAATTATGTAAAACACAGCATAATATTTTTTCTAAATAAATCCACATTACAACCAAAAACGTTAGCGGCACCTCTTCTTTTTAATATATATATATATATATATACATGTAGGTATAGAGGTGGGTAAATCAAATAACTAGATATTAGCAAACGTATATTTGCGCGGAAACGTGCATACATAGGTAAGCAAATAAATATTTCGAAATTTACTTTAAGGTGTAAAAAAACAGAGCTCAATGTGGTTAGACTGAGCTAAGAAATATATATCAATAGATACACATATATTTATGTTTAGATTGCGAATTAAGTTTCGTTTCATATGTACATATATATATATTTATTCCAGTAAACTGTCTGATGTAAATGGTGGCTGACTTTTGAATTTAATCGATGTACATTTTAATTACAAGAACCCTCTACACAAACAATTTTCAATAGAAAAACACTAAAAAATTACTTATTCCTGCATAAAAACATGTATATTATTATTCACTGACATAATAAAATATTAAAATCATTTTATGACAGCAACATACCAAATAAGAATTCCTCTTGAAAATGTAGAACTGGACCTAACTGCCCATTTCTAGGTATTTGCAATTCAGAAAATATGTATACCAATCTATCATCTTTCCAAAACAAAATATTAATGATAAATATCTATACATTAGTACCTCCGCTTGGTTTTAATGCACCAAACTACTTTCTTTTTGGAGACCTAAAGATAGAGATTAAATGGGATAATCTGTCGGTGTCAAACTCCCAAAAACCACCAGGGTAGATGAATTCTATATAGCAGATTACAATAATTAAATCGAAAAATCCTGACCAATCGTTGAACCAAAAGTACGAAACTATTTTCAAGAGCCGACATAAACACAGATTCAAATTACCCTAAATACATTGATATTAAGGGTAATGCACTTGTAATTTAGTTTCTGTTGTCTATGGGTACACATATATATATGCACATTTGGTTGTATGGATGTACATGTGTATAAGTTTTTGCCATATATATAGTGATGTATCTGATTATTTATGCGATTGTCATATATATATATTATAGTCATATATATTATTATCATTATCATACATATAATTTTTAATATTATTATTTCTATTTATTTTTTTAATTATTTATCGTTGTTATCTATACATTTTATATTTATTATTTTTCTCATAATTTTATTATTTTTATTATTATTGTTTTTATAATTATTATTATTAGTATTAATATTAATAGTAGCATTATGTGATGATGATTGTACAATATGATGATAATTTAGCAGTCTATAGACACAACTTTAACTGCCTCAATTTATAAACTATGACGCTTTGTAACTCCTACCTAAACATTGACACTTTGGCCATTCTATCCATTTAAATTCCTTAAACGAATTAAGGAAGAAAGAAAAAAGAAAAAATTCAACATAAGGTTTAAAAAATGATTTGGGGAAAAATTGAAAGTAGAGAAGGGTAAGAGAGAGAAAAGAGAGATAAGGAGATAGTGAGAGAGGGAGGGGAAGTAAAAAAAGAAAAGAAGGAAGAATTAAACATGAGTCGATAGAGTGACGTAGAAAAGATTTTTAAATGTACAGGCTGAACAATTTAAAATAAAGATCAAAATTAAAATAGGTACAGTCATGTGTAATATTCATGTCAATTTCGACAGCACCATCGCATTTTAATCCTCATAATTTCAAATTAATAATAACAATAATAATAATAATGTTTGACATCAATAAAGTTAAATAAATATTAAAATATATAAAAATGTTAATTAAATAAATTAAGAAATAAACCCATATATATATATATATATATATACATACATATACATATGTATACACACAAATATACATATATGTATGTATAGCTGGCCAGTCGTATTCGAGGATACCCGTCTATCTGTGTGGCTAGCTAATCCCTATTGCAGACGCTTGCTCAAAAATCCGACATTCAGGCCGGTAAACGTTATTTAATGCTGTTTATTATAAACAGAGCATTTACTTAAATATTTGCATCTATAAAAAGAATGTTAAACATAAAAATGTCTTAAAATATCTGTCGGATTTTGTCCATTTCATATATATATCATCTTGGAATTTTATATATATATATATATATATATATATATATATATATATATATGTGTGTGTGTGTGTGTGTTTTTTTTTTTCACTGTTTTATATATACGTATATATATATATGAATATGTGTGTATATATTTATACATACATATTTATGTATATACTCACGCACACACACGCACACACACACATATATATATATATAGAGAGAGAGAGAGAAAGAAAGGAAGAGAGAATTAAAATTATATGCATACCCGTCATATTAAACCTACTTAAAAAGCATTGTCTGAATTCAAGCGCCTTGAAATTACGCACTCACACAAACACACACAAATTCATATATATATATATATATATATATATATATATATAGTGAATTGAGTACTGGCGTTAATATAACAGTTGTGGATGTATAATAACATAACTAATACATATATATATATATATATATATATATATATATATATATATATATATTTTATATTTGTATATATGTGTGTGTCTGGGTCACTGTATTACATACATCCTATAATAAAACTGAGGATGTGGAAATGTATATACGTGTAACGAAGGTAAATCGCATTGAAAGCAACTAGGAAATACAAATTTGGTCTAATTACCGAAACTGTCTGTGCAGTCCTGTAAATAAGTTGGTTTTTATTTAGAGACTTAGTTTTCAGATCTGCCTGTGTTTCTGCATAATCAGGCATTGGCGCCGGCGGCCAGGGTCTCAAAGGGGGCAGCTGGGAGCTTAGATCAACTCTTGCCTGGGGACATCTTCCGCTCTATCACTGATGCCAGAAGCAGATAGGGGATCCTGACTGGGCTAGGCAGACTTCGTAACTTAGGCTTGCCTGCACACACACACACACACACACACGTATTTATTGTATATATATATATATATATATATATATATATATATATATATATATATATATATATATATAGAGAGAGAGAGAGAGAGAGATTGAGAGAGAGAGAGAGAGAAAGAAGCATTCTTGCACGAACATACTCAAGCACACAAACACCTCAGAACTTTAATATATTTGAGAACTTTAGACTTGAGCGACAAAAGAAATTCCGCAGAATCTCTTTTATAGTGAACATTTTATTAAGAAACGGTAAAATCTGATTCCTTTGAGCTTTTAATATACGTTTTTCCACCGGTGGAACATATTTGAAGACATTGTTTTTCATCAGGTGACCATTCCTTTTAATTAGCATCCGTCATGCAACGCGGCGCCCCATGCTCGTTCCTTTCTTGTTCCATTGGTGAGTTGTAAGTTCCACTCGAGCAGATTCTCGCCCCGAATCGCTGCTTTGTGGAACCCACTCCAAGAGCATGTCTCTCCGACGACTACTAGTCTCAAACAGTCTTGGGTTAACGGTTATCATCCTCACATCTCACTATAACCTGTGCCTTTTACTCTGTAACCCTCTACCTTGAGTGTCTGTTGAGCCTTTTACGGGATGAACATCATTGTAAAACAATATCATTTTTATCAATAATATACATGAGAAAACACTAAAATTAAATATATTCTTACACATCTTTTTGAAATGCAATTTATGATTTATCTAATTATTCTAATTGTAATTCCCATAGTCGTGATGCAAGTGTTCTGATCAAACGGCCACTCACCCATTGCTCGTAAAATAAATATATCATATATCAGGGGTGGCCAAACTTGCTTAATTTATTAGTCACATTCGATAAATCTCAGATGACTGAAAGCTGCAAGACATGAACAAAATTTACACAAACATCTTTATTACATACATATTTTGTTACAAAGCCTTTATATAAATATTAAGAAATGCATGTATGCAATAATATTTATTCATATATGCAATTTTTTAAACTGTTAATTCGTATTATTCTAATTTTCCTTAAATTTTGCATCCCTGTCGGGGAACAAAATAGTTGCTATTCAAATAATAATACTATAAATTTGCACATTTTTCCCTTAATGTTTAAATGCCATATATGGCAATGGATGCTGAACAGTTTTGTTGTAAATCAAGATGAGATCTGAATGGGATGCAGATGTGTTTATGACGAATACGGAGATTAGCTACACGATATGCGATCAATGAGGAAGTTGTAAGGAAAATAGAAGATACAAGGAAAGTGATATTTACTATCAAAACGAGACAACTGAAATTGGAAGTATAAGTAAAAAGGCCTGGATATTGTAATACTTAACAGGGCACAATGAAGATTAGCAGAAGATAATAGCGATAAATGACATTTTGAGCGAATGGCTGGTAGAAACAAGTGTGATGTTAAAAAGACAAAAGCCAATTAAAGGTAATAAAGAAAAGAAGTTATGGCGAGACATGGTCACCTATCTTGAAATCCACATACCCTGAATCCACATACCTTGAATCCACATACCTTGAATCCACTCATAAAAATTCAGGATTTGGAATTAGTAAACACTATACACTTGAAATACCTCGACGTATAAATCAGCTATAACAAATTTAGTATAGGAGAAAAGGTAATTGCACATAGAATAAATTGTGCTAGACAAAACCGGAAATTGTTTCAAAATCAAGACATTGACCTGAATCCTTTAGCCATGTTCTTAAAACATCATGTGAGATCGAGGCTGTCACATAGATACCAAGCATAACGCCAAACCCGATTCACAAATTTCTAAACTTTCGACCGCTTTCGAAGATCAATGTTTAAAAATGGCTTTGAGTGATTGAAGTCTGCGTATCATGACCATCCCTCTTTGAATATTGTGGACTGGCGCTACAGCATCACAAACAAAGAACTGTACCAAATAACAAACGCTACATCACTTGAGGACTATCAACAGCAGCAACAACAAAATGGATAAGCCTATGTAATTTGAAGCGAAAATAATGACCTAATCAAGATATTGACATTCCACACTACTTCAAATAAAAAGGTTAGGAAGGACCCCCCTATGAATATTTCAAAGAGTGATAACAGCTACTGGACTTGAGAAACCTATTTTACTGAAAAAATTGATTTAAGTGATAGATTTTCATAAATTTAAACCGAAAGCAGTCTGCTTGGAGAATGAATGCCAAATGTTTCCTTGCATGGAATCGGCTAATATTACCATCATATCATATTGAGAAATAAAACTTCTGTATTCAAACTGATTCAGCTTGCCAATAACCAATGACAATTCTTCTTATACATAGAGGATGGCAATAAAGTCGCTATAACAGTTAAAAGATCAATTAAGTTAAAACAATTAATCAACGGCTCAGAAATGTATTATTAAAATGGTTCTGTTTAATAACAATAAAATGATATGTTAAACAATAGTAAATTAATTAGTGATGCTGTTCGGACGGCAAAACACCTGTTTCAATGTTTTGCTTTTTTATTATAAGTAACTGTATAGTGGCTTCATTGCCACATTGTATATGATATATATGAGCATATGAGCACCTAAAAATTACATTCATATATTATTACTGCATATGGCGGGGGTGACTAAACTGCAGCTCGTGAGACACTCGCGGCTCGTGATCCACTCGCGGCTTGTGAGCCACTTGCGGCTCTTTCACCTTTAGTATGCGGTTCGTGGATATATAGTTGCTGGGTGGGCTTCTTTTTTATCACAGTTACTATAAAAGGTATTTTACCTTAGTTCATTACCGTATTAAATACGCTCAATATTTCAATATAGTTAAAACTGTGACACTATTTAGAGTTGCGTGAAAAAAAAAAGAAAAAAAGAAAAAAGACGAGAATTAAAATTAGATGATAAGAATCTATCACGAAAAGTCGATGTTATTTTTTTCTAACAAGGAAAATTGATAAAGATTTTATTTTCATTAGCGAAGAAAGTACGGTCGAGGATCTGTCGCGTTTGATTTAGACGGCGCACCGAGTGGACGGTGACAGTCTGCCCATGGCAATGGTAAAAATTTCAGGTCGGTCAAGTGGCCTACGAAACAGAAACTGAGAGATAAAAATTAATTGGGTCGCGAAAAACAAAAATGTCCGTTGGACCAACCGCAGAGTTACAAAGAAAGAAAGACTGACCCATTAGCTATCTACGGAGATGTCGTTTGGAAAAAGCACCTGTTTTGTGTCAAGAGCTGGCCATGATAGCAAAATTATTTTATCAGAACGAATAATTGGCTGTGAATATCGCCAGATGACCACCCACTTGTTGGGCGAAGGTCTCGATTGATAAAGTCCAGGTGATATTCGGTTAAGATAAGAGTAAGGATTTGTTGTCGAAAAGAAGAAGAAAGAAAAGAAAAAGAAAAAAGGAAGATAATTTTTTTTTTCTTTGAGCAAGATTTTTTAAACCGAGGTTAGTCCGGCCACACCCACGCCGCTGGGCGTCCATTGGCTGAATGGTGGCGTGAGCGGTAGGCGAAGGTAATCATGTGAAGAAGGGGAGGCCTGTTGACGCCCCCTGAAAGGATCGGTGTGAGATATTTCTGTGAGAGAGAGGGGAAACCCGTTGACACCCTCTGAGGGTATGGGTGAGATACCAATATGAGAATGGAAGAATTTGGGAGGACGAAAGACTTCCAAAAATGGAAATTAATAATTCTTCCTGACCGAGAACAAAGAAAAACCCTTAACGAGGATTTAGAATTATCAAGAAACCTCAAACCCCGACAGGCCCACCCCGGCTTTGGTCGGCGTCCATATAAGCAGAATCGCACCGAGTGGACGGCAGTTGAGTTAGCAGTTCGCAGTTAAGTTCGCAGTTGGGGTTGGAGACAGACAGGCAAGCAGTTGCAGTTTGCAGCTGAGCTGAGAGCTCTGAGGACCCGCCTCGCAGGAAGCTGACTTAAGATTCGCGCATTCTCGACCTCAACTTCTAACCAAGAACAATTTATTTTTGAAGAACGACTTAGACTCACACTACCAAAACAAGTTTTACGAATATCGCCTGAAGATACACCAAAAACCAGTTTCTTAAAGAACAAACAACTTAAGATGTTAAGACTCGCCTAACAAACTCAAAGTGTCACGAATCCATATAGCGGTTTGGGAAAAAAGACGCTGTCCTGTATTTCGCAACCAGATATAAAATATTGTTATCCTTTTTTAACACATTTGAACTTTCCGAGTTATTACTTTATTTTCTTTTACATATACTTGTGCGGTATTGCCCTTGTTCGGACACGACTTGCATTACGGCCCGGCGACTGATTGATTTCGTCTACCTAAGATCAAATCACAACGTGGGTGGGTTAGACTAGAAATCAAAACAGTTACTTCGGTAATCAGATGTTGGAGGCGAGCTGGGAACGACAAGGCTGATACCGAATCTAACCAGATTACCGAATCAGTAAAAGGTTAGAACGTCACAAAACAATCATCAGTCAAAATTTTGAAAACATTTGGTATATATGTGTGTGTGTGTGTGTGTGTGTGCTTTGTGATTAATGAAACCAATACGAATTAACAACTGCATATATGAATAAATATCATTGCATACATGCACATATTAATATTTATATAAAGGCTTTGTAACAAAATATGTATGTAATAAAGATATTTGTGTAAATTTCGTTCATGTCTTGCAGCTTTCAATCAATTGAGATTTATCGTATGTGGCTAATAAAATAAGCAAGTTTGGCCACCCCTGATATATGATATATTTATTTTACGAGCAATGGGTGAGTGGCCGTTTGGTCAGAACACTTGCATCACGAGCTATGAAAAGTGGGGTAGAACCACACCCTTATCGATTTGTCAAGTAAATGACTTATTGATATCCTCCTGTGGAGATAATCCCAACGATTGGCATCATTTGGAAAGAGATTAAAACGACATCACACATGTTGAACCAAACCTTATTGAGTGAAATTGAGTAGATGAAAGTGTGCAGAAGTCATGATTAACCGGGTTTTTTTCACATAATGTATTTATTCAACTAGGCTGTTTTTCTCAAACTTTAACTAAGGTCCTCTCAGCAGAATTACAGTATAAACCCCAGGCTGACTCTAATGGTAATATTAGGAAACATTCGGCATTTATTGACCGAGCATCCAATGCCAAATTTGTAAAAAATCTTTCTATACAATTTTTTTCAGGAAAATAGATTTCTCAAGTCCAGTAATTGTTATTACTCTTTCGAGTACAGATCGAGGTTTCTTTCCTAACTTTTTGACTGAAGTAGTGTGGAGGATGAACATTTTCATTATGAACTTTTTCCGTTCATGTTACATGTTACATTTTAGCTGCTGCTGTTAACGATGTGCGGTTAGTCTAAATGATAGTGTCTCGTAATGAGAAATAGTAGAGCAGAGTTCAAATTTCAGTCGAGTTCATTGCCTTCATTTACGCTCAAACACCGTTGACGAAGGGTAAATAGTAGGCCAGTCTATGAGAAGGAAAAATCTGAATTGAAAATCGCTTGGGCATGGGGATAGCAACGCCATCCCGTAAAAATATGAAAACCACAGCCGCAATATCAAACATGGTAAAATTTGTGGTCCCGTACACGTTAGTGGACGAAAAAATTGTGTAAAACGAAGGAAATAAATAATCTTCAAACACAGTTCTACAAGTTTCAATAATTTTATTATTGAGTATAAAACTAAATTTTGTTTTCTTTCAAGTTGAAATTGTTAATTCCCCTTTCCAAGTTCTCCACTGCATTAACCGGGTATTGAACTCACACTCTTTGGGTCCTGTCACGAGATCTTTATCCACTGTGCAGTGTGTCCAATAACTTAAAGGATTTCTGTGAATACTTTATGCGAAATTTTCGGTTTGATGTTATTTTATGTATGTATCTAATTCACATCGGTAGGCAAACAAGCTATAAACGGTGAATATTTGTACTTCTGCTACATTTTTACTTGTTTATATATCTTGCACGTATAATTTTCTGGTTGTATGAATTACTTTAAAAGCGATAATTATATATATAATTGATCTATAAATATCAATATATTTGATATATAAATATAATATTTGTACGTATGCTCGTCAATTCTGTATATTTCCAGGAGGAATCTATAGAGACAGCCTCACTATGCTAGGAGTTAGTGGTGGGGCTTCCTTCAGCAAGAACGTATATACAGTGTGAACTTGCTCATCCCACGCCAAAGCGATTCTGAATTCGAGGTTCTCCTTCGTCTAGACTGGTTTCCAATCAAAATCCCCGCCTGCCTTGCTATTAACTGGGGGGTCATTCCCGAGGATATTTGTGAAACACAACGACCTCGGATATAATTTGAATTCGACACACTAAATACAATTCCACCGCAGAATTTCAATTGGCGTAAAATCGATAAATTTTAGCTTCCAAATGTTTAGAGTGAAACCGCTTTCATTTAACAACCATAGAGAACTTTTCCTGCCTGCCATTAGAATGGCTGACGCTAGACTCCAGGAGAGCAAAGACCTGCGCCTTCTTGTCCTCACATTTTCCACTGACTTTAAGTGTAACGACTACATTGTATCCATAGCCGCATCTACTGCAAAGAAAATTGTACCAGAAATGTTACCATCTTGCTTATTTACAGATCTATCATCCGTCCGCGCATTGAACACTGATGCCAAAATTCTTGACAAAATCCAAAGAAGAGATGTAATGTAACTTGGCATCTCGAATTCAGTCACTTTCTAATATACTTGACATGGCTTAGCTCTGTCTTTTCTACAAATATTTTCATGACAACTTCTCTAACGAGGTTTTTTTTTTCCTGGTACTCCGAATTTAAGCGTACTGCACGATTGGCATTTCGGTCACAACCGTTTATTTTTGAAATAGCAAAATTCAACCAACTCTTCTATTCTAACAGTTTATTTTCTCGTGCTTCTCACCTGTAGAACTCCCTTATGTTTACTTGCTTCCTTCCTACAATATTCAAAAATTTAAATGCAACATCAATCGACATCTCCTGTCTTCTTGAATTCCGTTCATTTTTTTTGTCGTCTTCTCAATCATCCCTATTCCCGTCTTCTCTTTCACTTTCACTCCCTCTAAACCCCTGCGCACTAGTGACATTTCCGTTTTACTTGGGGTGAAAATATATTCTTTTAAATATTGATCGAAAATATATAATAGATCATTGGAAATTTGTCTTAAGCTGGCATATTCGGTTGCAGTCACTTTCCAACCTCCATAACATAACTTCCTATGACCTTTTTATCAGTATTTTCACGGAAATTATTCTGACGACTTTTCCTATTTGACACCGCGACTTCGTAAATCTAAGCGTAGTACTAGATTGGTAGATAGGTTTCATTATTTTACCGTTGAAAATGTTAAGTGTAACCATATGTTATATACTAATATTTTCTTCTCTCGCACTTCTTGTCTGTAGAGCTGTTTTCCTGTTTCTTGTTTTCCTGTCAACTGCAATCTTCAAAAATTTAAATGCTACGTCAAACATTAACTTATGTCTCATTGAATCCTGTTCTTTTTATTGTTCTTTCTCATCAGTAACATTGTTTTTTTTAGTTTATTACATTGTGAGTAACCCCCCTGCATCTTAGTGACTTTATTGCCTTACTTGTCTGAAATTATTTTTACAATGTCTTTGAGTCCTACCCACAATTGGTTGGCGCTTTCGTATGAAGAGCTTTTTTTAAATTTTTAATAGACACCACTAGGCACCCCGAAAAAAGGGTAAAAACAGAGAGAAAGACAGCACTTGTCAAAAATTAATATTTATTTCTATTTCTTTCACTTGTTGAAATTGACATCTTCCCATATAATTTTTCTTTTAATGAGTCTCTTCACCATGTGTTTGGTCATTTATTGCTTGCCGTCTTCTCTTTCATTTCAGCCTACTTATCTACTTACTTTTATTTAAATCTTTTTTTTTTTTCTTTCGGTCTACCGGGTGTGGTGACTCAATTTGTATATCGGCCAGTGTCGGCGACAGCTAAAACAGGTGACGTCATCCGCGCTGGCCTCGCATGACTGATTTCAATTAGGTACGATCAGCAGATGGTGGTCACGTGGTCCTTCAGGTTTGCACCGAAGCGACAGTGATTCGTTTAAACGGAAAACAAGTGGTAATGGAAAAAAGTCGGTGAGGATGAAATTTGAAAATAAAAGAAAAAAAGAAAAGAAAAAGAAATTAAATATGTCGAACAAATTAGTCCCACACGCCCTTCTGTTTCCGACGTCATATATCGTTAGAGCTTAGAGGTTTGTATAGATGCTATTTCCAGATCAAAACTGTTCTGGAAAAAGGTCCATTTTCTTGAGGCAAGCACGCAACTCGAATCATGTTATCAAGGTTTCGCAGTTTGTCATTCATCACGCTTATTTAACTAGGCGGCATAATTTTATGCTTTTCTACTCAAATTTCCAAATCCAGCTAAACGGGTTTCTTTACACGAGAGGAAACTTTTTTTCAGATATACACTTTTATTGCTATGGCGGTATCATCACTACAGCCGGTTTCTTTGTAGGACGATAGAACGATCACATTCATTGATCACTAAATTTAAACGCATAATAATAACAGTCAGAGAGACAAGCATTTTTAGCACCTAACAAAAGATAATCTTCACTTCGATATAAGAAAATATGCAAAATACTTACATTAAAATATTTTACGGACGAATGTTTCTGATGACGCAGGTTTATGAGCGAATCATTTCAACGTAATTTTTCATATAATCTTTTTTTTTGTTAATGCGAACCAAATACAAGTGCCACTCAAGGTAGTGCATTACTGTGTGATGTTACGTTAGCGTAACAAAGAGCAAGAGGTGAAGTTCCTGAGACAATATAGGAAAGATAACGGCACTTTTAATAATAAGTTTTGAAGAAGAGGCTAGAAGTGTAGGGTAGAAGTAGACTTTAGAAGGAACCGGAAACCCAATGCTAAACAGGAAACATGGGATAAGCCTCTACTCTTGTTCAAAAGAACGGAGAAGTGTGTGAACCGAACGAGAGTCGAAACTGTGGACTTCTATTATTTTACCAGAATTCTCACCTGAAATTCTCATATGAATATTGCGTTCAGGCAATGTAACGGACTGTTACTTCTCGATGTTGACCCCATGTCCATTTCTGTATTTACATACGCTTTGTCCCTGATAATGATCACATTTACCCATAAATACAACACACCACATCACATACACACACACACACACATACATATATATATATATATATATATATATATGTGTGTGTGTGTGTGTGTGTGTGTGTGTGTGTAGGTATATGCTGGACTATCCCGTGGTGAAATCGTTGTGCAGAACCAATCACACATTTTGAATAGTCGAACACAGTGACGTGGTGCACCACACGTGCCACAAGGTCCGCAAATGACCCTCCGCATGTTTTGACTTCATTGTTGTCTAGAGTTCCTAGATCAGTTGCTATCCAAGGCTATAGAATCCAGTCTGCCCTGCTAGTTGTCCATAGCTGGTGAGAGAAGAGGATTCGTACCTTTCCCACGGGTATTAGCACGTAAATGAATGTGATGGGTTTCAACTGGAATTCAAACTCGGCTCTCCGATTCCTCAGTCCGAGCTATACATTACTCCACCATGCCTCCACAAAAACACACACACACACACACACACACACATATATATATATATATATATATATATATATATATATATATATGTGTGTGTGTGTGTGTCTATACGCGTTCGTGTTCATCCATGCACCCTCAGGTATATTTTTTATTAAATTTTCACTTATCTTTTCTCTACTCTAAGTTTTGCGGAAATTGCTTCAAGAGACAATATTGGAAATATAAACAGATATATATTTTAATTAATCATTATTAATGTTCTATCACTTGATATCAAACATTGTAACTTGAAACACTGTCTTTGTTAAAGAAAGATCCCGGTTGAACTATTGTTTTTCGAAAGGATAATTTTCTTGAGTCACACAAATTACTTTACGTCAAACCTAAAAAAACAAATAGCAAACGTCGACATCAATTTGCGTAAATTACTCTGATTTTAAAAGGTAATATAGGACTCTCCGATTGTGAAAAGGTGGAGGAAATCGAAATTAAAAATAACAATGTATTACTACATGCTCTTGTACTTTCTGCAATTAAAAATAACAGTCTGTGCTTTTAAATAAATAAAAGTTATATGGCAAAAATAAATTTAAAAATTTTTCTTGTTACAACTTCGTTTTGCTCAGATATGTACTAGAATTTGTCTCTTCTTATTTGAACACTGCATTCACAATATGTACTGCAGTTTTTCACGCTTTCAAGAAGAATAGACGGCACTAAAGAATAAAACTCAGTTGTTGCTTATTATTCGAATAAGAACAGTATTATTGGCATGAAATTTAACATTTAGCCTACGTGGAAGTGTAACTATTAAGTTTTTGTTATGTTCCGTGCTAATAGGAATATATACTTGACAAATACTATGGATAAAATAAGTAATGGCTTATTGCAAACACCAATACAATAAGAAATAAGGTAACAGTTATGCGCAAGATCGTCGCAAGTCAATCCAGTAGTGATTGCTACAATATGAATGTCGGTAGTTCTCGCGTAAGTTTGAGTCGTACTCAACAGATCCCAGCTAGAACCCTGTAGTTTATTGCCTTACAGCTATGGTATAGTTACTCATGGTGGTGACTGGTTATTCCATTACATCACTTTTGTAGAAATAAGAATATAAGAAAGACTAAGTACTGAGCTTCTGTGTGGTATATGTCCTCGTTTACGGTAGCGGATGTTGGACGGTCTCCTCAAAGATAAAGAAGAGATTCGAGGCAACGGGGGTATAGTTCTATACAAGGATGCTAAGGATATCATGGACCGAGCGTGTGAACAAGGATGAGCTTTTGAAACAAAGAGGAATCTTATGCTTAACATCAGGAAGAGGCAGCTGAAATTTCTGGGACACGTAATAAGAAAGAAGGGCTTGTAGAATCTGATACTCACAGGTCGAATAGAGGGAAAGAGAGACAAGGGAAAGCAACGAATGACATACCTGGCCGGCTTACGAAAGTGGGTGACAGAACGTGGTCTAGGGAGTGGCATTTGGACGAAACTTAGAGAGCTACAAAGGATAAGGAGAGGTGGAGAGCTATTATCACCTACGTCCTGAAGGGACAAGAAAAATAAAAAGAAAGAAGTACTGACGAGGAAAACTAATTTTGTAAATTAGTATTAAATATAAAAATAAATTTGATTCTTTTAGAAATATAATAAAATAGTTTTCTTTCTTATGCCGTGTCTATTCAGGACTTCAGAATCACGGCTCTCGACGATATTTTCTAAGGAACATTTGCTGCTTTTCCGTCCATCGTCGTTTTTATTCTGCTTCCCCTAGACATAAACAAGCATGCAGTGATTTCTCTCATTGTTGACGGGTTACATCTAAGCCATAGGGGAAATGATTTTTTTTTACTACAGTGGAGGTCACATTTAACATTAAAAATACTTTTCTCTCTATTGAAATCTCTTTTCTAGTGAAAATATAATTCATTAAAATATTGGTAAAAATTTCACATATATGCAAAAACATGACAATTTAATTTTTTTTTTTCAAATGTACTGTGATATTTTTCCTAAAGACATTTTGAAGAATTTCACGTGTTTATAAATATGGCTGCTCGCATTATAGTAAGTAAATTTGATTTCGAAAGAATTAAAAAAGAAGTGGTACTCACTGGGTGCCTTTCAATCCACTCTAAAGCTTATTTAACTTTTTCATAATAAGAACATAAGGAATTCGATGTCACTGGCAGCATCTATCTGTTGGAAAAATAAACCACTTATACTGAAAGCTGCAGATGAATGATAAACATAGGTCAAATACGAGAATAATAAGAGCAGATTTTAGATGATATTCAGTTTGAAATACACAAAAATGGCAGCAATTTTCAAACAAGTAATTGTCCTTCTGACAGTCAACAGCACGAGGCCAGTGTTATGCTTGTAGCATCGTCGTTAAGGAAATGTAAGTCACTGAGAGGTTAAAGGGAATGGTGTTCTCGAATGGTGAAGAGGTGGAATTGAAGCAGAAAATATGGAAAGAATTCGTCTTTGAGACTCGAAACAGAAATGCAAAACACCCACGCAAATCCCTTCATCATCTAACCCCGATTCCATTTCTAAAAAAGATTTCATCTCTTCCTTAAATGAATCTACTCTTTGTATTAAAAACGAAAATGAATAACTAAATATTTGCCCAATCCTCAAAATAGTAGCTCCAAACAAAGCCTCTATTTACACTTAATACAAAATCACACTCACACACACATGCATATATATGTATGTATAAATGATTTTCATTAAAAAGAACCAACAAGATTTGTTTAATTTTTTACTATATATTTTTACAATTTTCCGATAAGGTGCTGAGTATTGCACACGAAGTTGTATATAAACTGTCCGAAGTTCATATTTTTATTGTGTTGTAAATGAATAAATAAATGAATCGTGTTCATTTTTATGCGCCGCTTGATCATTTCATACGTCTAGCTTCAAAAAGAAAGCTGGATGCAAACAAAGGCATTCTATCATACAGAGACCATACGGGTTCTTGATAATGACTGCGAAAGTCGAAAGTACTTGAACAAAAATAACAAAAAATGAACTTGGGACAGGCGCTACAAAAAAAAAAAAAATTTAACGGACAGCCATTTTTGATTCTTTTTTAATTCAATTGGTTTAGTTAGATACTTACTCCCTAAATATACTTATTCTGAGTTGATTTGTATTTTAAATCATTTCACCTCAAGATAATGCGAGTGTGACGAAAGGGGAGACAGAGGAAAAGAAAAGAGGGAAACGTCATTGAGGAGAAAGGAGAAAAGAATAAAAGGATTCAGGAAGAATGAAGATGGCGATGGACATGACATTTAAATAGAGGTGGTGTCTGTGTGGTAGTTAGAATTCATTTGTCTTCATTTTGGTATTTTTGGGGAAGCTGGGCGTTTGAATACCTGGATACAGACAAAGGAATTCTAACTGCCACATAGACACTACATCGATTATTGAAAATAAAAAAAATATGAACTACGGTCGGTTTATTCACAACTTCGAGGAAAATACTCAGCAGCTTATTCAAAAATTGTAAACATATAATAAAAATTAAACAGAGGGACCATGTCGGTTCTTTTGCACTGAACTTTTTAATGTATATATATATATATATATATATATATATATATATGTGTGTGTGTGTGTGTGTGTGTGTGTGTGTGTGTGTGTGTTATTATTATATTTTTTTATTTTCATAATAAAAACATATATATATGTGCGTGTGTGTGCATGGGGCTGTGCATGCACATCACTTTATATATATATATATATATATATATATATATATATATAATATATATATATATATATATATATATATATATATATATATATATATATATATATATATATATATAAATAATACACACACAGCCCCATACACACACACACAGAGACACACACAGAGACACACACACACACACAGAGACACACACACACACACACAGTGACACACACACACACACACACACACACACACACACACATATATATATATATATATATATATATATATATATATATATATATATATATATATATATATTGGGGGGGGATTTTAAAGCATTACACCAAAGGCGATAATACAACTGTGACGAAAGGGGAGAGTGAGAGTAAAAGAAAAGAGGAAAATGTTGTTGGGCGGAGAGGAAAATAATAGAACAAGATACAGGAAGACTGAAGATGGCGATGGACATTGCATTTAAATTTTTGAAGTCGTAACAGACAGGAAATGAGGAAACGGAAAAGAAGTCCACAGGAAAGAAGTGCGATTAAAGGAACTTTTAGAATAGAACTTACAGTTACGGGGCATTTCAACATTGAAAATGATGCGATCCAGTTGCTTATCTTATATTACGCTTAAATTCATGCATTCAAGGGACCAAGAAGAAAAACCCAGCGGAACAATTACTATGGAAATATTTACAGAAAATATATTTACAGAAAGAGTGACATTGGCTAGACGAATGTAGTCGATGGTTGTGCGAACAAGAAATCAGTAGTCATTCTGGCCGTGAGTTAAAGCATACTTGCGTAACAATAGCTCACACCATAACAATCTAAATGTAATTACTGTTTAGGATTAAATATCAAATATTTCCAGGAACCGGTTCTATAAAGGCAGGTAATTTTTAAGCATCTATTCTGTTCATTTTCCATTCGATTTGAGAATATAGTATCAAAAAGAAATAAACATCTTGATAAGTTAATACAAACCATTTATATATTAAGTTATTTCAAGATTTAACTTCTGTTCTCATTATATTTCTTTTCAGAATCTGTCTATATATCTGAGATGAGGTATTATGTACGCTATTTACATTGTTCGGACTATTGTCCTCATCTTTGTCGCCATATTTATTAAAACGTTTCGGTCGTTGTACGCTCCGGCCTTCTTCAGTATCTGTCTATATTTCTGAGATGAGGTATTATGTTTACATTTTCGGAATATTGACCTCATCTTTGTCGGCATATTTATTACAACGTTTCGGCCGTTGTCCGCTCCGGCCTTCTTCAGTTGGTTGGAATGTCGAACTGAACCCTTTATTTCGCTCACTGGAGTAGACTGTTCTAGTTCCACGAGCCATGTTAAATGGATGTCAGTTATCAATTATCTCCTCTTAATTACCCTCTTCATGTTCTCCACAGCCTTAACCAGGTATTGAACTAACACTTTGAGTCCTGTCACTGGATCTAACTACGCCTTTATCCACTGTACCCTGTGCCCTAGCAGAAACGTTGTAATAAATATGGCGTCATAGATGAGTCAATAGTCGGAAAAATGTAAATAATGTTCTGTTCAGAAGTATGATGTTTTTTGGTTCTTGTGTCATCAGCTGTTTTATGGTTTCATAACCACATTGGAATTGAATCGCTGCAGTCCCAAATATCAAATGGAAGACTTATCAAATTTATGACAGGAAGATTTGCCACATTTTTAACTTCAAAACAGTAATAGGGCGTGTGTCTGTTAGAGTTTCATTTGACACGCGCGCAAGCCTAGCGTAAATAACATTTTACCTGCAACATTAGCCATTAATATATAAAATAATTTTCAAATAATCCAGCAGACGGTTTTCTAAGTTTTTATAATTTTAAGAATCCTTTTGCGCGAACGGGTGTGAATTAAATCACCATTTTTAAATCGAAATTAAGACCAGACTCATTATGGTGAGCAACTAAAACACTGAGTGTTTTGTTTTGTAATGGAACACTTTTGGGTTCATATAATCTTTCATTTAAATTCCTCAAAGTTTCTTCTGTGTAATTCTTGTGGCAATTATTAAAAGTGTGAGTCTTAACTTATTATTATTTAGTTTTCTATTAATTAATCATTTTATTGGTTTAGAAGTAGTTGTAAAAAGTATGTTAAGTTTAGATAAATTATCTTCAATTGTAAATTTCAGAAAGGTGTTAGAAATAATAAGATAATTCGAATCGTTGGGTTTGTAAGAAAGGCCAAATCTGCAATTTTGAAATATTTAACAAGCCTTTCGTTTCGCGTTGAATATGGAATAATTAGGCTATTGGGGGATCAGAAAATCGCATTTCAACTTCATGTTACATGTAACATGTTGATGGGGTTGAATGTAGAGTCCAGGATCTACATTCATCACCACGAACTGAAAAGATACTAGAAGTGTTGAAACAAAATGGCTATTTGTGTAGAGTTATAATATATATATATATATATATATATATATATATATATATATATATATATATATATATATATATTATAAATTAATTGATTTAAAATATGGTTATTTTCGCTACACAGTTCCAACCATGTTTCAAAAATAGAAGCTAAAAACCCTAATATCTTACTGTTCTTTCTAAAAACCCCTATATCTTACTGTTCTTTCTTTTTATTTATATATATATATATATATATATATATATATATATATATATATGTGAAGAAATATAGTTTTAAGGTGTGCTATATTTATGGGATAAAGTGCTCAATACCAGAGATATAAATATAAAAATGAACATGGAAATCAACACTCATAGTATGACAGACTGTTTCATGCTAGATGCAATCATCTGGCCTGATAATTGTGTTTAGCATGAAACAGTCTATCGCCACTGTTCACTTATGTATGTATGTATGTATATATATATATATATATATATATATATATATATATATGATAAAAGTTATAAATTTATGGTATTCTATATTTATGGGTGTTTATAAAAGTGGAGAGTGAGGCCAGTAGCAAGTGGTAACAGTCTGATCCATGCTTGATTGCATTCATCATGTCCTGAAATATCCACTTATATATATATATATATATATATATATATATTATAACTGTTCTTAAAAAGAATATAGTAAAATAAAAATTAAAAGGAAAATATTTCAAATCGTAGTTAAATAAAAGTATTATAAAAAAAAAAAATTTAATTTTAAAAGATGACGTTGAAAATTTTTTACCGTTAACAATTTTTTTTTTTTTTAAATTCAGACGACATCCATTCAACCGACGTCAGGTTTCAGTGTAAAATACATCCTCACCCCTTACCAAAATGTAGCTAATAACTGATACAATGATACTGTCATAAGGAAAATCTAGACACCCCGTGTTCAATTTGAGTAGAATATTCTGTAACCATGGAAACGTGATTTTAGCTGTGTATTTAAAACCCGGTAAATTTTAAAAGTTACTCCAAAATTCGCTTGAAGATGAAATGGAACTAATGCTTTTAATTTATTTGCAAAAAATAAAATTAGGGTTTTTAGCTTCTATTTTTGAAACATGGTTGAAACTGTGTAGCGAAAATAACCATATTTTAAATCAATTAATTTATAATATTAATGCTCTGTAAATTTACATTGAGCACTATTTTGTAAAAATAAAATATCTATAAGAACACCGGTTTTTATATCTTACTGTTGTTTATTTTTATTTATATATATATATATATATATATATATATATATATATATATATATATATATATATATATATATATATCACGCATGCCAGCATAGTATTATTGTAAATATATCAAAATATGATTTATATTATTAGGTAAAAACGGCAGGGCACTTTACGTATGATTCGGTAGTTTTAGCCAACGGTAATTTAACTAAAGTTTCAGAACTTCGCTTGTTTCTGAAGGAAGTCGTAGCCATGTTGTTAAAGCAAAACTGATCAGACCGTGGTCTCTCATGTGAATGCAAATGAGAGTTAAAATCTTTTTGAAGGTTACACATTCTTTAATAGGTTTTCTGGAGAATGCAGGCCGGTAGACGAAATAAATGATGTTTAAAATAAACGGAGATTCTACCCAGACTCGGGTATCGAATAAGAATAACATTTGAAGTAATAAAGATATATCAGATAAAAAAAATGAAAGCCGTGATTGCTTTATGAATTGCTTTGTTTACGTTTTAGTTGCCAAATTGATCTGATATGCCTTTCGAGAAAATCTGACCTCGTCAGTAAGCTTAAAAGGCAAAGTGAACCTTGCTCGATTGTGAAGAAGTTCTTCGTTGCCGAGGAGTTTAAGCATGCCGGACCAGACGGTGGTTTCACCCGTAATGGAGGAAGCAGTTTTGAATCCTAACGGTTTGTGAAATTGGTTGGCAGAATCGCGATTGGGAGAGCTAGCAAAAAGACAAACTCTCATCAGTACTACAAAGAACAGGAAATTGTGAAGTGACATGATTGCTCACATCCTAAACGTACATAGGATATCGAAGAATAATCCAAATTATGGAGCACTTAACTAGGACATATAGGATCATCTCACTTGATAGCCCGTTTGCTATGTCCAGCTACTTATTTATGAATATATTTGTCGCCTGGAATGCAATTTCAAATTTCTTAAACAGTGCCGTACATACATATTTCTGATTTCGCTGGAAACTTCTCGTTGCTGATGATAATGTTGATTGAATATTTTGTAATAAATGATTAACTTCATATAATTAGTTAATTCAACTGGAGTGATTCAATTATAAGTTCGTGTGCATTAAAAATTATAACGTTATTTGTATTTGCGATAGAAATAATCTGTAAAAAATGTTATAAAGTTTAATGTACCTAGTTTTAAGTATAGCTACAATAACTACTGCGATTTCAGGCATTACTGTAAATCAGTTGGAAAATATTTTCCGTGAACTGCAACATCGTATTACATAAAACCTTAACAAATATAGATTTACTTCTCTCTCTCTCTCTCTCTCTCTCTCTCTCTCTATATATATATATATATATATATATATATATATATATATATATAGTCTTACTTGTCACAAGGCAGCGGAAGAGCAAGCTGAAATGACTTTACAAAACAACCCAGTATGTGTTTTTTGCGTGTACTCGCGCATGTGTGTCTATGACTTTATATGTATTTTTTATGGAGATATCATGTGGAGATATCATACTTCTTGTCATCAATACAGACACGGTGCACAAAACTCTTAACAAAATTCTCCCTGTGAGCAATACTATTATAGGGAAATCGACTTTCATTCAATGTCCTGATTAAAACGAATATAAACTTAGAAAATATCCTGTCATTTCTCGTGGTAATAAGAATATTAATAGAATTAGTCATTTCGAAATATGCGTTTCCATACAGAAAACATTCAGAATTTCTTACCGAACAGTCAATGTTACTGTCGGTTGAAATTTATAAAATTTTATCTCTTAAAAGATTTTATAGAAGATTAGTTTTTTAAGTCCAGTAACTGTTATAGCTTTTTCTAATATTGGTGGCTTATTTAATAATTTGTTTCATGGCATGATTCAAAGTCATCATTCTTTCTGGCTGGTTTAATATTGTTCAATATACGACCTGATGATTTAGATATTGCAATTCTAACTACATGTTTACCTTTTGTTTGTCTTATGACTTAGAATCATATTTTTTTTCCAAAATCGGCAAGAGCTTACAATTTGGGAAATAATACAGACTTTCTATTGCGGTTTTATTTTCATTCATTTTTTAATCATTTCACCCCAAGGATGGCGGGAATGCCACTAGTACGCCGGGGGTTACAGAAAGTGGAGGGAGAAAAAAAACGGGAAGTGCGAGAAAAGAAACTGTTGGAGTAGAAGTGGAGGTTACATTTACCTAATTCAACTGTAAATGAGACCTCGAGGTAAATCTAGTAGTACGCTTAAACACACGTAGTCTGGGCACCAGAGGGAAAACCTCGTTAGAGCAGAAACCATGTAAATATTTGTAGAAAAGACAGAGGGAAGCCACGTCACATCGGTGAGAAAGCGACTGAAGTCAAGATGCCAAGTCAGGATCGATTACATTACAGAATCTTTAGATTTTGTCAAGAATCTTGAGATGAGTAAGAGGAGCACCTGACTAGATATGCCAACAGTATTCAATGCACAGACGAGGGCTAAATTTCTAAATATGCTAGATGGACTCTGACGGGAAAAACCTTCTTGCACGACACAGTTACCCAACTTGAAGTAGACGCAGTTATTGGTTTCGTGTAGGCGCTTCGCTTCAAGTCAGTTGGGAACGTGAGGCCAAGAAAGCGTAGTGTGTTGATCTTCATGAGTCTAGCATCAGCCATATTGATGGTGAGCATGAAAATTACAGTATGGTGGTTAAATGAGAGCAGTTTCGTTTTGGAAGCAATAAAATTTACGAGCCATTTCCTGCCTCAAACACTGATTGAAGATCCTTTTCAAGAGCAGTGGCCAGGTTGAATTGTAAACTCTGACGGATTTGATATTGAGACAGGAATAAATAATAATGTCATCAGCATAAATGTCTACTTGGAAACGGATAACATCAGTGGGGGGTGGTTGCTGTTGAAGTTAGATGGATAGGAATAATAATTCTTTGTTAGAATTGAGGGAAGTCTGTAATTCAAACAAATATTTAAATAATTCTATATTCAAACAGATTTGCAATTAAAAGTGATTGTCTTAATCTAATCGAAAGAGAAGAAGATATATGAGAAATACTTCAAAAACAAAAAGTATAATTATCATGTCTGATTTAAAACATTAATATCTATGTAGGATTTGGAATACTTCATTTTTAACTAATTTCAAGAATAGTTTAACTAAATTTAGTGTATATTGTACCAGAAGCATTATCGTATATTGTACAAGATGCATTATCGTATATGGAATGATTGAAAAGTTGTCGTCTATTATGATATCCTTGGCCATAAGCAAACAATTGTTCCCTACAAGAACTGCTTGTATGTAGAAAAGAATCTGAAGATAGGAACTAGTAGCGTGAATAGACAAACCACATGAAGAAGATACCGGCAAAGAGAATTTACCCGGCTTTCAGGCTGGGATCAAAATGAAATAGTTTTTCATTGCCTCTCTGTAGAGTTGACGGAAACGCTTTGAGGAATACCAACCTGTGGTAGCACCATCTTCAATGCAGTAAAATAGGGATATTCCATTGAATATTGACGCCAGTGTGACAGTAGTCGCGTGGATTAGACAAATTTTGATTAGCTGAAAGCAGCTGCACATTAAAAATGAGCTTCTTTTCCATCTTACCACTTTAGGTAGAAGAGCAAACAACGTTAGCCATCAATCAGGCTTGAATCAAAATAAAGTATTGTTGATGTACGTCTCTGTCGAGTTGCTATTGTCGAGCAGTTCATGGAGAAGGTTTGAATGTTGTATTGTCAAGAGTATAGGAATCTGCAGCAATGACTTCTTCAATGCACTGAAATAGGGGATATTTGCAGGAATATCAACGCCAGCGTGACAATTGTCGCGATTATTGGAAAATTCTTGTCTTTATGATGGCAACTCCACACAAAATGTCACATTCTACCCTTAGAGATAGGATTACCTGCTCTTCGAACTTGGATCAAACAAATGGGTTCTTGAGTATATTTTTCAATGTTTACTCAGTCAAATTCAAAACCAAAATCTGACATAGTGTACACTGAGATATTTATTATACAATCTTATTACATATACCCTATATATATATTCCGAGTTTTGCTGATAAGGGATCCACTTGTCAGGATGATATATCTGCGACACTCACATCAACTGTCTGAAAATTATCTAATCCCATGAGAAGCAGATACCATATTTGCAAAACTCCCATTAAGGAAGATAAGTGAAACATGTAATTTCATTTCTTGCTGTTTATGTTTCCTTTCTTAATAGTACTATAATTACAAAAACTGCTTGCCTTAAAATCGTTATTCTCCAGTAATATACAGGGTGTCCCCCACAAAATTGACATAATTTCGCAGGCCAATTTTGGCAATTGTTGTCGAAATAACCTCAAAACTTTACAGAATGTATATAAACAGATCAAGATTTTCTATTTAATATTTTATTTTTGTTATCTCATTGAGAATATGCCAGAGAGATGGATCGTGAAGAATGTTTTCTGATGAAATGGGCGCCGCGGTCACCGAACATGTCCCCGTTTGATTTTTATGGAGATATGTGAAGGGACTGGTCTATCCCTCATCTTCTTGCTAGCAATGACAGCAATTTGGGCAGTTAACATAAATTTTGGGAGGTTCATGGTCCCGAGGATTGCAATCCTGCGGTACAATCGAACTCATTGCACAAAAGAGTGATGCTTACTAGAACTTGACGTCAGCATAACATTCGTTGTGGCCTTTGGCTAAGGATCAAAATATAATATTTTTGTGTCTCTGTCATTTTCTGGTTTCAAGCAGTTCACGGTTTTTGTAAATAGTGATGTCTATTCCAATTCAGGGTTACCGCCTTCCTGATTGCGCTATAAAGGGACGATCGTTGGATACTAAAGTAAGCGTGACAGCCGTCGTGAGGACTGGAAAATTTGCGTCCTTGACATCTATCTATGTATGTGCAATCACACGTTAAATTGATCTTGTATCAAATCATGCTACTGTAGAAAATTGATTAAATGAGGTGATTTAACGCAAACTTCGGTCTAGGATGAAAGTGGCCTATCTGTTTTCTTCTACGCTGCCGTTTTCTACTTTCAGTTCATGCAAAAACCAACGAGGGAAAGAAGGCGCAGGGGTTTCGAAACTTGCTGCAGCACCTCGCGCATTACACTAAAAACAGAAGTATTAGTGGAATACTGAGATCAGCGGAATAGTGTTTGCGGTGACTAGGCAACTTTCGATCCTATATCATATATATATATATATATATATATATATATATATATATATATATATATATATATGAGTGTTGGTGCAAAGCTACCCTACCCAAACACCAAAAAAAGAACGACTACATGTCACATTCTACACTGAAGTGCAGTTGTTAAATATCGCCGTGTACTGCAACCGGGCATTTCACAGAAAACCCTTGGAGGAACATCGGTCTCTGCTGTAGCTCCTTCACCATTTCCCTAAATAGGTAGGGTGTGTAGATAAAGTTCCCAGCATGAGAGTGGTACGAGGTCTGGCCAATTGTTGTCTTTGTTTCACATATACGCGTAATGCAGCCTAACGTTAAATTGAATTTATGTCAAATTCTGCCATCGGGATTTGGCGGGAGAATAGATTATCCGACTGTGATGAAAGTGGAGTATCTGTTCGGATGCTTTTTGTCAGGTTTCTGCTTTTGGGGAGTTCACGAAATGTCAATGAAGGAAA
>CAHIKZ030000161.1:1190000-1202500 GCA_903632075.3 Acanthosepion pharaonis | reverse complement strand
AGCCTCGTCGTTCCTAACTAGCTTCCAACGTCTGGTTACCGAAGTAACTGCTTTGATCCCCAGTCTGCCTACCCACGTTGTGAATTGATCTTAGGCAGACGAAATCAATCAGTCGTTGGGGCCGTAATGCAAGCTGAGTTCGAATAAGGGTGGTATCGCACAAATATGTGTAAAAGAAAAGAAAATAATAACTCAAATGTTCAAGGTATCAAAAAAAGGATAACAATACTTTATATATGGTTGCTGGATACATAGGACTGCGTCTATCTCCCGACCCGCTATATGGATTCGTGACACGGTGTTTTTGTTAGGTGAGTTTTAACATCTTAAGTTGTCTGTTCTTTAAGAAACTGGTTCTTTGTGTGTCTTCGGGCGATAGTCGTAAAACTTGTGTTGGTGGTATGAATCTGAGTCGCTCTTCAAAAATAAATTGTTCTTGGATTGAAGGTGAGTTCGGAAGTTACGCGAATCTTACAAGTCAGCTCTGCGAGGCCCACTTCAACTGCGCCCTGGAGACTGTAGAAAACTGGAACTCCAACTCAACTGGGAAACTGATTTTCGCTCGCTGCGACTTTGCTTATATGGACGCCGACCCAAACCAGGGTGAACTCGTCGGGGTTTGAGGTTCCTTGATAATTCCAAATCCACAATCTCCTTCTTTTGTTTTCGGTCAGGAAAAATTTATTATTTCCATTTTTGGAAGTTTCTCTTACCCCTACCTTCAGAGGGCGTCAACGATTTTCCTACTTCTTCGCAGTAACATCTCATACCTATCCTCTTTAAGGAGTGGTAGAAGGCCTCCCCCCGCATCACATGATCACCTCCGCCTGGCTCTCGTTAACATTCATCCAATGGTCTATCAATGGGTGTGACCAGACTAGCCTTGTTTCTTAAAAAAATATATCTTGCTCAAAGAAAAAAGAATTATCTCCTCTTTTTCTTTTTTTTCTTTTCCCTTTCTTTCATTTATTTTCTATTCTCTCTTCTTCTCTGGCCGCCAACAGAACAATGCGACCCGTAGTGTGATAACCTCAATTCCTATCCCAAGGTCACTTTCATCTGGACTTCGTCAATCATCAGGGTGGGTGGTCATCCAGCAAAACACAGCCAACTTTTCGGATAAAATAGTTTCGCTATTACTGCCAGATTCTAACACAACCCAGACCTTGTCTAACGATATCTTTCCCTCGACAAAGACTTAACCTATTTTCTTTGTTTTCTTTTTTTCAGCTCGTGTGTGGTCAGGGCATTCCTATTAAATTTTTATCTCTGTAGTTTTCTGTGGAAGCCCCAAATGGCATTCCCGTGACACAGTTAAATGTTTATCTATTCTGTCCTGGAGTTTAGCTAGGCGATCTGGAATTTGTCAATTAGATTTTCGCCAGCACCAAGTGGCTGTTATCTATTCCCGATAATATAAGTCCGCCACCACGACACATCTATTTAGATTTCTCGACAATGGCAATGAAACCTTTCACCATTTTTCACTATCAAAATTTAATTTCTTTCCCTTCTTTTCTTCCTTTTCCTTGCTTCCCTAAATGGTGGCACATAACAATCAGACCCTAAGTCTTTAAAAATAACACAATTGAATATAGCAAGACCAATAAGTATTTTCATCAAATCATTTAATAAACTAAAGGCAGAATAAAACCTTCATAAACATAAAAACTATTGTAAAAATTTTCTCTTTCTTGTTTGTTTATCATGTTCAATGTTATTTAAGTTCCCTTTGATACTTCAGCAGTATCATGTACAATGGAATAGGTGCATTCAATTGGGATGTCTTTTGTTGGAGTTCCTTTCCAACTGTGAAAACAAAATTCCCTCAATCTGTTTGGTTTCCTTCCGTTGTGAAGGTATAAAAATGATGGAATAAATTTATGAACATCAAACAAAAGATTTTAAAATTTTATTTGTTTGATGTCACCTTAATTTTCAGGTTTACTAAAATGTATCACTGATAAAGTTTATCAGTTAATTTGAATTTTGACGAGAAATTTGAATAAATCAGTTATTCTGTTTTAAAATGTTTTACTCAAAAACAGTTTTTTCTTATAAAAAATAGTTTATTTCAAGCGACTGACATAAATTGCTCGCCCTACATGAAAATTGATGGGTTTCTAAGATATTAACTAAATTTTGCGATCTGCCACGATCGTAAAATGTACTTTTTTCCAAATATGAGCAATTTCAGTACAGGAAAAATCATTTTTGGAATCAGCAACATCAAATTAGCCAAAAAGTCTGTTTTGTTTTTTGGCAACAAAAATCGTGTTGACCAGTGTTATTAGGACAAAAACAGAACGTTGATGAATATTCTGATAGTTGCGTATGTTATAGCGCTAATGTGCATCCAAAGATAAATTATAGAATATCTGTATATTAAATCGATGGACTTTTTACTCATTGTAGCAGCGGAGGAGAAGCAAAACTAAAATTTTGGTCCTAAACCAAAAGACAGAGCATGTGAAACTGACGTCTAGGGCCTATTTCAATAGACACGAGTAAGGGAAATCGATTGGAACTGTCTAATAGTTAATAAGTGCCATTCACACGTTAAAATTCCACAAAATCATATACATATCATAAATCTGATTGTTTTTAGTGCATAATTTACACTTTGCAATCATCTCAAATATAATAGACAGTTGCGTTTGGATAGCGAGAAAAGATTGAAACGACATATCAGAGACAATGTGATTAACCCGATGTGGTGTAAAGGTTAGCAACCCTGCTTCGCTATAACAATTACGACTGAGTACTGATTTCGATCTTCGCTAGGTACTCTATACTTTTAGCATTGTGCCACATCTAACTTAGGTTTAGAATAATCACCAGATCAGTGATGATGTCTGGTTTCACTTAGAAAAAGAAAGAGAAGGCGAAAAGCTCTCATGCGTTTAACTTCTGCTTTAATGAAACGGAAAATCCTGTCAGTTATAAATATTTTTTCTACCCTCTTACTTTGAAATAATTACCTGCATTCATAATTATTTTTATTCCAATATTTTCTTGTATTTCTAAAGCTCGAATATTTAAGCGAATAATCTGAAAATTTCAATTTGTATTTTGTTGCCGTGGAGCTCATAATGAAATGATTTATTCCTTCTTTTATGACATATCCGAAAATTAAAATAGAAAAATCGTGAAATTTTCGGACATATTCAAAGCAAGGGAGTATGCTGAGAATACAATGGACGGAGCATATGAGAAACGAGGAAGTTTTAAGGTTTTGCTTGATATGTGCGCGCGTGGGAAAAACCGTTGTCTAAGTATATATATATATATATATATATATATATATATATATATATATATATAATAACCCTAAAACGGAACTGAGCGGTCTCACAAACACTATGTGAGAGAATATAAGGTTGACTACGAAGCGACTCTGTAGGACTGTATCACAGAGTTGTGCAGTGTAAAGAATTATGGGAAAAAATATAACATAAACTTAATATTCAAATCTTGTGTTAATCATTAAACGCCACAATCGTACTTTACCAAAGATGTTCCAAGGTAAGATGCAATAAGCGATGATTTGATGTCGGTAATTGTACACTTGATGGTCAATAATTAGGAAACCACATATATTGTAAGCACTCCACTGCATTAACTTTTAAGTTGATTAGCACCGGCATTGAACCTCGATGTGTTTTGATGTAATACTCCACTTCACTGGCTGTTTTATTGTCAATCACCAGCGTTTCCCCTCAAACAGCAACTATGACCACACACAGTTTTCACGTGTCCTTGATACCTGTACAAAATTAAAATATTTCTGTTACACTGTTACTATTGTTATTCAAGAAGGAGCTAGATCAGTTATCACTGAAGAAGAGAGTTTCTCTATGTTGGTCTGATAACAGCTAGAGTTAAACTATCATTTTACTGGTTGAGTCCAATTCTACAAGAGGAGTGACAAAATTACCCGGTGAACGACTGCAATTTTATGGCAGCTCAGTTAATATTTTATCTGCTTGGATTTGAATTAGATATTATCAGACGTTCTGAAAACTTTAGAAATGTGAATATTAACTTGCATTCTTTCAGATATAGTAACTAACAATATTTTTAAAACCAAGCCAATGTTTTTTCAACCTTACCAAATAGACATTGGGTTTCTTCTAGTGATGTTGATTGTTGCACACTGAATGAAGCTCTTCACCATCTATTGAGACTCAATCTTGCTCGAGTCCTCAAGTCGAATTCATATATACGATCCATCGCTAAAGATGCTGAATAAATTGTACTCTCCGGATGAAAAAGTACATGACTCCTCCTACAAGAGTCAGATCATACCAAAAAGCTTTCAATATCTTGGTTGAAACGACCCATTCCCCATATTCCAGCCTTGAAAATATCGATCTATATCTCTGAGATAAGGAATTACGATTGCTTGCATTGTTTACATTATTCAGAATGTTATCCTCATCTCTATTCCCATATTCACAACGTTTCGGCCATTGTACACTCTGGTCTTCTTCAGGTGATCGGAATTTCGAAACGATCCCTTTATTTCGTCCACCGAAGTAAAATGTTCTCGTTCCACGTGCCATGCATATTCCGGATGTCTCAGTTATTTTCCTTTAAACTAACTCTCAACGGCACATGGCCCAGTGGATAAGGACGTTGGTTAGATCCAGTGACTAGGCCCAAATAGTTGTGAGTTGAATACCAAGCGACAGCAGTGATGAACCAAAATTGGGAGAGTGGAGCGTCCGGAAGAGGCTTGGCACATGGAATACGTATTACTTTCATACCAGCAAATACATTTTTTGAGGAAAAATTACCAGCAATACATTATTGAAGAAAATAAATATTACCAGCAATACATTTTTGAAAATCATATTAGCAGCAATACATTTTTGAGGAAAACACATTATCAGCAATACATTTTTGTAAACAAATATCACCAGCAATACATTATTACCAGCAATACATTTTTGAGGAAAATATATTACCAGCAATACATTTTTGAGGAAGATATATTACCAGCAATACATTTTTGAAGAAAAAAAATATTATCAGCAGTACATATTTGTAAGTAATTATTACCAGCAATACATTATTAGCAACCATACATTTTTGAAGAAAAAATATTACCAACAAAACATTTTTAAAGAAAAAAAAATATTAGCAATACATTTTTGAAAAAGAAAGTTTATCAGCCATCCATTTTTTAGGAAAAAAAATAATACCAGCAATACATTTCTGAGGAAAAAATATTATCAGAAATACATTTGTGTAAATAATTATTACCAGCAATATATTATTACCAGCAATATATTATTACCAGCAAAATATTTTTGAGGATAATATATTAACAGCAACATATTTTTGCGGTAAAAAATATTATCAGCAATACATTTTTGTAAATAATTATTACCAGCAATACATTATTCCCAGCAATACATTCTTAAAGAAATATAAATTACCAGCAGTACATTTTTGAAGAAAAAAATATTACCAGCAATGAATTTTTGAAGATAAAAGTATTACCAGCAATACATTGTTGAAGAAAAAAAGTATTACCAGCAATACTTTGGGAGAAAAAATATTAACAGCTATACATTTTTGAAAGAAAAACAAATATTACTAGCAATACATTTTTGGAAATAATATTGCCTGCAATACAAATCTTCTCGGCTTTACGTAACCCACTGAGGTTGATATGCCGTAAAACAAACCAAACCAAACAAACCTAACGAAAATATTTAAATGATTTTTTTTTTAATTCTGTCCATGAGAACATTACTCTGCTATGAAGACTACAATATATATATATATATATATATATATATATATATATATATATATATATATATATATATATATATTCCTTCTGGCAGGTTTACATATAAATAATATATGTGGAATTAGTAATAAATAAATACTTCAAATGCTTCGGAGTATCGGTCATTTATAAAAAATTTAGTATAGGAAATAACTGGATTGAATATAAAATAGGCTGTACTAGAGTTATTTAGCTACAAAACCAAAACATTAACCTAAAAACTAGAGTCATGTTCTTAAATATCGTCTGATTGCGATTTTAATATGGATATCATGCTTGACACCAAACGTACCCGGGAATATCTAAACTGTTAGCTGTAGACAACTGCTTTACATGATCTAAGATCGTTAAAAATGGCTTTGGATGGGTGAATTCTGTAGGTCTTGGCAAAGGTCATTCTTCTGTGAACTGATACTACCGAATTATTACCTATACTTTATTATTATTATTTTTGTGCAATGTCTCTTCAGGGTGGACATGATCATGGCTCTCGACAACTTCTTATCTTTTGAAGGTCTTTTTTACTACCAATTTAGTAGAGGAGATAAAAGGATTGAATATAGAATAGGCTGTACTAGAGATATCTAAACTGTCAGCTGTATGCAACCGATTTGTTAGATCAATAGATTTTAAAATAGCTTCGAGCGAATTAAGCATATAGGTCTCAGCGTGGACCACCCTTATTTATACATTTCTGTTCAATTGGACTTTCTGGGTTAGTAGTTAATATTACGTGTCTAGTATTTAATTAGAATTTAAAAGGTGATGGTATGTAATCTAAATGTCTACTTAGTAAATACTAATCACTTGAAATACATCTGTGCTAGGTGTAGTTTCACAAAACATCTCACATTTCTGAAAAAAACTCAAGCATTACCTTAAAAAATTAGTCATGTTTTTAAATATCTTTGTCAGTCTGACATTTTAATATGGATGCCATGCATGTCACCAATGCCATCCGGGAATATCTAAACTGTTAGCTGTATACAACTGCTTTATATGATCTAAGGTCGTTAAAAATGGCTTTGGATGGGTGAATTCTATTGGGTCTTGGCAAAGGTCATTCTTCTGTGAACTGATACTACCGAATTATTACCTATACTTTATTATTATTATTTTTTGTAAAGTGTCTCTTCATGGCTCTCCACAACTTCTTATCATTTGAAGGTCTTTTTTACTATCAATTTTGTATAGGAAATAAAAGAATTGAATATAGAATAGGCTGTGGTAGAGTTATTTTGCTACAGAACCAAAACATTAACCTGAAATCTCGAGGTATATTCTAGAATAGCTTCGTCAGACCGATACGTTCATCTAGATGTCATTCGTAGCGGAAAACAGGTGCAGAGATATTTAAACCTGTGGGCAGCACCCTTTTTTCTCCAATGCCCTTTACCCCTATATGTCAGAATGTAATCCCTTCCCGAATTTCCCAGATTGGCCGATTCAAAAGATACATTCAAAATAATATGCATATATTTTTGAAATTCTCCCTTATTTTCCAAATTAATAAGTATAAATCTATATTAATTTGATAGAGAATATTTTTCCACTCCAAATTATGTAAATAAAAATTAAGAAGAAGGCAAGAAAAAAATATAAGATTCCCTCTCTACCGCGAAATTTCCCACTCATGGGATTTCATCAAAGGAGAGATTCGCTCTTGTTTCAGTTACCCTGATCTAATTTACCAGTTGTTTGCAACCGCTTCAGTAGTTAAAATGGATTTGAGCCAGTGAAACATGTGGATCTATGGGCACATCACATTTCTTCGAACCTTGTGGACTGGCGCTATAGAATCACAAACAAAGAACTGTACCAAATAACAGAAACCTCATCACTCGGGGATTTCCAACAGCAGCAATAATTAAAATGGATACCACATATAAGTCGAAGAGACAACAATGACATAATGATGATGTTGACTTTCCAAACTATTTAAAGTAATAAGTTAGAAAGGAAAACTCAATCAATAATGGAAAGATCGATAACAGCTATAAGACTTGAGAAACTTATACCAACCGACAACAGTATTGGCTACTTGGATAACGAATGCCGAATGCTTCCGCATAAGGAAACGGCTAATATTTCTATCATCATTAGAAGTAATTAAATGCAGGAATTTTTACGAATAATTAACTTATTGTCTTAGTTCGATTACTGGAATCGTTCTATTTTTAGATGTTTTTTTGTTAATTCACCAATTTTCTTTGGACCCGCCATTGTTTTCATATGTCAACATCGGCTAGTGTTGTGATTGGCAACTATTAGATCACTGACAGAATACACCCTGTTGCGATTTGATAGAGATATTTAGTCATTTCATAGTGTACGTAAAGGAAAGACTTGGTGTCTCCGAGACAGTAAAATGCCTATTTGTTCCGACTGGCGTGTTTGTAAGTTTAGAACAGTCTCACGTAAACCCATTAATGATATATGTGCGAATTCTTTTCACCTTATTGAAGAGTTAAAGTGAATTCATCAACTAAACGGATAAAATTCATAACCTTTACTTAATTAGCGGGCATCGATGTCCCAAGGAAAATATTATACTTCTGGGTTATTAAAGTCAGATTTAATAAAAAATGTAATCTTATAATTATATACCGCACATTATATTCCGGAATACTGAATCAGTTTTTAGATGGTGACTTAAAAATAGTTTCCCTCGTGCGAAATTCAAATTATAATCTCAAAATAGTGATTTCCAAAAATCATGAAACCAAAACTCCTTGTCGTTCTATCCAGCTTTATAAGGGCCAGATCCGGCCGAATATCGAATACTGCTGCCATATGCTGCCCAGTTTTTACTTTCCAGTCATCGTACAGAACAAATGCTCGGCCTTGTGGGTGATGAATAAATTTCCACCATACAATCTCATTGCCTACAAACGAAATGTTACAAGCTTGCTTTATCTCCATTTTCATGGAAAACGTTCTAACGATCATCATTACTTAATTCCACCAGTTCAGATCATTGCATGTAAAACCCACCATGCCACGCCCAGTGTAGTGAGCCACCCTCATTCACTCCATATCCTATTGGTGAGAAGTTCCACTCGAACAGCTTCTTCTCACAAACCATTACTTTGTGGAAACGAATCCCAAGAGGGTGCTTCCTCGACCGTTACAATGTTAACTTGCTAATGTTTAGGTTTAAACGTTATCACTCATTCTACCCACGCGAAAACCCCTTCAGTCAGTGTCTAACTCGCATAGATCTTGGGTCTTGTATAGGATAAACATTATTAAACAAAGATAACTGTCATTAATAAGATGTCCGGATAAGTTGAAAGTTTTAATGGCGATGTGTAAGCATTTACTAAAAAGCCCTCCAGATATAATACGCTGATTTTATATTTAAAATAAAGTATTTTCTTTGTTGTATCCATTATCAATTAAGATAGAAGTATAGGCCCAAGAACATAATATAATCTGGACAACATTTAAATTGTTTTGCTTCGTTGATTTCTGCCTGTTTTTTTCGCTAGTGACTAAACTGCAGGGATTACAATTGTGAATTTATTTACCGTATATAATTTTACTGAATTTTCTTATTAAATATATATGCAACATGACGGATTAAAAAAAAAACATAATTTAAAAAAAAAAAACATCATGACTCACCACACGATTCATTTCTTGAAAATCTGAAAAACAAATTATATAACTGTTTTTGAGAAAGCTAGTAAATTATTTTAGAATTCACATTTGATATATATTATACAGCAACAGGAATAAAAAAATGAAACGTACGTACAAAATAAAAATCATAATAAATGTTTTATAATAAAATTCTGAAAATAAAAATACTAAAATTGATTTTAACGAATTAAATGAATCCTAGGACCGCCATTATGAAACTGGTGCAATACTATTATATATTATGATACTGCTAATAGAATTTTATATTTTATATTATGATACATATAATACTATATATATTATATATTATGATACTGGTAATAATATATATTATGATACTGCTGTAGTACTATATATATATTACATATTATAATACTGGTAATACTACTGTATATTATATATTATGATACTGGTAATAATATAATATATATGATGATACTGGTAATGCTATTATATATTATAAAATTATGATACTGGTAACACTACTATATATTATGATACTGGTAATACAATTTTATATTATGTACTATGATACAGGCAATACTACCATATGTTATATATTATGATATTTGTAATGCTATGAGACATTACATAAAATGATACTGGTAATAATATTATATATTATGATAATGGTATAATGCTATATATATATATATATATATATATATATTAGGATATTGGTAATATATAGTATATATAATGATGCTGGTAATGCCATTATGTATTATGATTCTGGCAAAATATTGACAGAATATTAACTGTATACATACTTTTGCACACCGCTGTATTTTCAGACATGATCCATACGTAAATTCCGTTACGTTCTACATACAGTCTTGAAATCACACACACACACACACACACACGCACGCATACACATACACACACAAAATATATATATATATATATATATATATATATATATATATATATATATATGTAGAGAATTAAAGAATTTTTTATTTTCGAGATTTCTATTACTCTGATATTTCTATTGCTTCAAACGTTACTTTGGACTTTCGAATTTGGAATAGATAGCACATTTTGTTTAAACAATGAGCATTAAATATATTGGCCAGCGCTCAGAAGAATATTAATAAATATTATTATTAATTTTTTCTTGAGGATATTTTGTGTGCGCAGGTTGATAGATGCAAGGTACACTGTTTAAAACAAAAAGAGACATATATTTCAAATTCGGGTATGCACTGAAAATAACGTTTCAAGTAATAAATGTATGTGCCTGTATATGTGCGTAAAAATTCAGATATAAATAAAATGTATCAGTGAAATGAAAGTATGAATAACGAGAAAGGGAAAAACTTTTCTTTACCAAAAAGTTTCGTCCACTGATGGACGTAATGGAGGCAAATGTATTTTGCCGCATGTATTTATAAACAGATGTTAAAATATTGTTACATTTTAAGAATTTTTATATATAAGAATGCTGTAAAATTTATGAAAGACTGTGTAAGTAAAGTTAAACTATGGAGGACTGTAACTGATGTAATTTAAAACCTAGTAAACGAAAGTGAATAAATATTGTTGTTTTTTTTCTTTTCTTTTTTTATTATATATATATATATATATATATATATATTTATTAATTTATTTTGTTATGTTTATTTTAATGCAATTATTATATTCATTTCATTTTAATTCGATTAATTTCATTTGATAAATTAATATAATGTATTTATTTAATTGAAATAATAGAAAGCCTTGAGTTAACAGTTTTGCTTTAATTTTTAAAAATTATTATCATATATATATATGTGTTTGTGTATGCACATAAATATATATATATATATATATATATATATATATATATATATATATATATATGTATGTATATATATATATATATATATATATATATATATATATATATAGAGAGAGAGAGAGAGAGATAGATAGATAGATAGATAGATATTGATAATATTAGTGGTCAATTATCTCTATCTATAAAAGGCAGGATGTGTGTGTGTAACGAATGTACGGCCGCAATTTTCGACGGATTTGCACCAAAATTTACATGCACATGCTCCAAGTTAGCGAGAAGGCCAAGACCGACATTGCATTTCCCAACTCCCATCGATAGTGGAAATAATCGATTTTTTCATGCTTCTACGGCAGTTTTCATGTAGTTTGCGGCCATTTTTATACTGGCCATAGTGCAAGCCAATAGCTGGCTGCCACAAATAGGCAGGAAGATTCTATTGGCCAGCGTGAAAGCCAACAGCTGACTGTCACGAATTTTAACTAGCATGCTAGCATGCAAAATATTCAATAGCTGCATTTGTCACAAGTGGGGAAAAATGAAATCTGCATGGCACTTTACTCCAGTTGGCCCATTCGCTTGCTTAAACTCAACGTTGATTCTGATTCCGCAGAACTGGGTTTGGCGTGAAAAAGGATTTGTTGTTAACATTCTTTTTTCATTTTGTTTTTTCCAGTTACTAGTCCTTTTTTAAAGCTGATCGTTTTGTGTTCATTTTGTTTAGTTCTTTTTTCGTAACAGATTTAATGTTTAGTATAAAGCTTAGAAAAAATTCGCAGTGTGAGATAGGCAAGAATAAGGCATGTAGCAACATCAGCACGGTAAAGGGCACGCCTTAAAGGCAAGGAAGGGCAAAAATATTTTAAGTCAAGTGATAGCGATTGCTGTATGAGTCGTACGATTTTTTAATCAAGCAACGCCGGGTCATACTGCTAGTATATATATATTTTTTGAATTTGTAGGTCTGACGAATTGGATCGTGATTACGATTCCACTGTAATAAATTATAACCATGGAATATTAGTGTTTGAACCTTTTCTATATATATATATATATATATATATATATATATATATATATATATAATTATATATTATTCCAAACGGTCAAAAACGAAGTTTTAATTCACATTTTATTGAGTTTTTGCAGCATTTTAACATTTTTCCGTTTTTTCAGGATTACAGAATATAAAAATTGTCCATAATCATTATAATTCCGCCCACTATCGTCTACTTCTATAGACATTATGAAGATGTTTTTTTTTTGTTATGA
>CAHIKZ030000161.1:1117500-1185000 GCA_903632075.3 Acanthosepion pharaonis | reverse complement strand
ACAGGTGGGGACTGTGGGTATTGAATAAACACAAATTTGCCTGAGCGAGCGTCTCCAGTAGGGATTGTATAGCCGCCCTTGTTGACGGGTATCATCGAATACGAGTGGCCAGTTATACTGTGTTTAGTGTGTGGATTAAAATTCGATGAAAATGGGAGATATTTTCCTCATTTTATTTTATATACAGCCAAAATATGTATGTGTCGTTTACGGAGACGTTGCCAAAAGTTGAGAATACTTCGCTTGTTTACGAAGTAGAATTTGGATATGAGAAAAAAATTTCGGCAAGCTTTATGTCGTTTATAATGTCCAAATCAAAACGGCGGTTAAAATAATTTAGTTCACTCAACTGTGGGTACTGTATAGTTACTTTACATATAAAGTGTGTCCATAAGGTTCGTGTGCATCATACTGCGTGTTCTGTATGCTTGTATATTGCCAACACCAGGAAGCATTATCTGTGTTATATTACGTCTGGAATCTTAGTTTCCTTCTGGCCATCGTAGCTCGTTAGACCTTCTGATACCTCGATCCTGATCCCTGTGTTTCTCTATATATTCTCCTCAAACAGCCCTCTTTACTCTTGCTCTCACTCTCTGTAACCCCTTGTGTGCTAATGGCACTCCCGCCTTGCTTGGGGTGAAATGCTTAAAAACATACAAAATCCCCCAATTCCTTATTAATAAATGATTTTCAAATCGAAACGTTGATTAAAAATAATTCAGTTTACACAGCCGTGGGCATGGCAGAGATAATTCAGTTATCTCATATCAGTTTTCTGAATCATCTGAATACATGTGCATGATGGACAGAATTTCTATCTGCTATACACTGCTAAACCGTAATTTAAAATTAAAAAAAAAAAACTGTCACTGGTGATGAAAATTAGATCATTTACAACAATGGGTAACGAAACATTCACGAGGAAATCTAAATGAGAGGCACTCAAGTTTGGTTTGATTTGGTTTGGTATGGTTTTGTTTGGTTTACGGCATATCAACTTTAGTGGGTCATTTAATGCCGACAACTTTTTTTCCTGGTAATATTTTTGTTTTGTCAAAAATCTATTTCTGTTAATATTTTTTCCTAAAAAAGGTATAACTGGTAATATTATTTAAAAAATGTACTGATGGTAATATTCTTTTTTTTCAAAAACGTATTGCTGGTACTAGTTATTCTTCTTCAAAAATTTACTTCTGGTAATATTTTTTTTTATAAAGTATTTCTGGGATTAAAACCTAGTTTTACACATTCATAAGGCTTTTTACATCCATTTCTAAATTAAATTGGATCAACTGAAACATAAATGCATCCACACACACACGCATATACATACACACACACAACTCTCTCTCTCTCTCTCTCTCTCTCTCCTATGCACTCACATCCATTCTCTCTCTGTTTTTCTCTGTCGATCTCTAAATTTACATACTCCATCGGTCTCTCTCACTCTCTCTAGCTATCCCTGTCTCTGTCTATATATATATATATATATATATATATATATATATATATACTCTCTGTTTATTATCTATCATAGACTTTTTATTATCTATCTATCTAACTCTCTATCTCTCTTTCTCTCTCTCTCTCTCTCTCTATATATATATATATATATATATATATATATATATATATATATAGATAGATAGATAGATAGATAGATATATATACACACTAACGCTTCGGTCTTCTACAGGTGGTCGGAATGTTGAACTGAACCCTTTATTTCGCTCTGACAAGTGTAGACTGTTCTAGTTCCCCGTGCAATGTTTAATGGATGTCAGTTATCAATTAATCTTAATCCCACTCTCCAAGTTCCCCACTGCATTAACTGGGTATTGAACTCACACTCTTTGGGTCCTGTCACTGGATCAATTAACCAATATATATATATATATATATATATATATATATATATATATATATATATATATATATATATATATATATATATATATTTCTGAGATGAGGTATTATGTACATTATTTACTTTATTCGGACTATTGTCCTCAACTTTGTCGTCATATTTATTACAACGTTTCGGCTGTTGTACGCTCCGGCCTTCACAGATGTCCTCAAGGACACATGGCACAGTGGATAAAGGCATTGGTTAGATCCAGTGACAGAACCCAAAAAGTGTGAGTTCAATACCGGGTTAAGGCAGTGGAGAACTTTCAGAGGGAAAATTAGCAGGAGCTAACTGATAACTGACATCCATCAAACATGGCACGTGGAACTAGAACAGTCTACCCCAGTGAGCGAAATAAAGGGTTCAGTTCGACATTCTAACCTCCTGAAGAAGGCCGAAACATTGTAATAAATATGGCAACAAAGATGAGGACAATATTCCGAATAAAGTAAATAATATATATATATATATATATATATATATATATATATATATATATATACTGCGTTCCAAATTATTATCGAGATAACTTTTTTCTAATATTTCAAAAACCCTGTAATCATTTCATACAAACATTTCACACAATGTTGGCAACACTGGCCTGCGCAATCACTGAAATTTTCGTACTGCTCTGCGCAATGTAAACAAACTGGCGCCATATTTATTATCAGCACGGTGATTTGACCGTGCCAAATTATTAGAAAAGTTTAGTAAAATTCCCATTGCACGTGAATGTTTATGATCAAAAGAAGCTAATAAACAAGATAATCAAACAAATAATAACAGATACAAACAAAGACACAGTTTTAAACAAATTAATAGGGAACGTGCTTTCACTGTTTTGAAATTACTTGAAGAAGTCGACGATCCATAGAATTTGTTAATTATAGGATGTCATCTACTGTAATGCCGCGAGATATGTCAAGAATTGCTTCCCACAACTCAGCGTTGCTCGTGAATTGTCGTCCGTTGGCGTGCAGTCTTCGCTTCATGATGATCCAATGGTTTTCGATTGGGTTCGAATCCGGAGAATTTGCTGGCCACTTCATTTTTCGAGGTCCATCGAAGCCTAACTGTTTCAAATATTCAGTAGTCTTGTGAGCAGCATGTGAGGAAGCGTTATCTTGCATAAAAACAATGGCCCTTCTGAAGGCAACTCTTTGCCTTTTCATCCACGGTTCAAGATGCTCCTTCCTCGCTATGTATGCATCAGCAGTCATTTTGACGCCATCTGGTACTTTCCATGGGCCCACTAATGTTTTTTCCAATAATACCACCCAAGATCATTATGCCCCCACCGCCTTGTTGGCGTCTCAAACGCTGATGGCGATTCTGTCCGTTCATTTCCTAGCCTTTGCACCATCTACCTGGCCCATCAAGTGTTGCTCGAGTTTTGTCTGTGAACAAAACTTTAGAGAAGTCAATCTTCATATTGTCCTCGGCCCATTTAAATCGATTTTGAATGTGATTTCTCGTCAACGGAGGCTTCGATACAGGTTTGACTGTTGTTGCTATTTCCCTCAGATACTGACACCGAGTACTTTTAGACACAGTAGGATGCCCAATGCGACTGAAAAGCTCTTGACTTGTAAGTTCAGGGTTCTTCGTGGCCTCTCGTTTAAGTCGTGACATGAGACGACGTGAAATAACCTTCGGCTTGCCTTTATCTGCCCTTTTGCGTACTTGTGTAGGGTCGGCGGTGAACTTTTTCACTGTTTGATGACACCTCCCTATCATTTTAGAAATTTCTAGGGTAGATTTACCTTTTGAGAGTTCTGAGGTGATAGTTTTCTTTTCAGCATCACTTAAACTGCTTTTACGGCCCATCTTTTCACTAAATTCTTACACTTTTCTAATAATTTGGCACGGTCAAATCACCGTGCTGATAACAAATATGGCGTTAGTTTGTTTACTTTGCGTAGATCAGTAGGAAAATTTCAGTGATTGCGCAGGTCAGTGTTGCCAACATTGTGTGAAAACTTTGTGTGAATTGATTGGGCTGGATTTTGAAATATTAGAAAAAAGTTATCTCGATAATAATTTGGCACGCAGTGTATATATATATATATATATATATATATATATATATATATATATATATATATATATATAAATTCTTTCAGTGCTACCAATAAATTTTTCGGCCAGATAATCTCCCCCTTTGCCGAAATGATTCCATCATTCACATGCATAGCCTTGGTTCCTACATCTGGGATAATCGTTCGATGGCCATCTGGGATAATCGTCTCGAGGCATATGACTACTTTTTTTTTCTTTTAGCTATTTCTATTTCCTTTATCGATTTTCCTCCGCTCAGAACTGCAGTATGTTAAACATAATATTTGACAGTATAGAAAATGCACTTTATTTCCATCCATCGGATACCATCTTTGTCTTCGGTGACACTGTTGACACCTACTGAAGAGATTGATTTTGCTGGTATTCAGACTTTAAATTATTCCAATATCCAGTCTCTTACTGAAATCGTTGACTTCCCTACTCGTTTCCCTATCAAAACCCAGCAGCACTTGATTTATTTCTCACCTTCTCTTCTCGCTCTTGCAAAGATTTGCAACACTGCACGCATGATAACACTGGTTAGTCTGTGGTATCTATCGATATTTCGTTCTAATCATTCATTAAATAGAAACGCTCTATCCATAAGACCTCTTTCTGTTACAAGCAGACTGATTGGGACTCACTCTGCGATTTTCTTCGTGACACCTTGGAATGACATATCTAAACTCCCAATTGAAAATTGCGCCATTGAGAATTCTTCTTGGGTCAAAAATTGGCATGGATATTTACATCCGTTCTCAGAAAAATCAGGTGAAATCTCAATCTTCTCCAAGGTTCACATCAACATTCTCAGCTGTTATAAAACAGAGGAACCACTATTTTCGGCTATACCAGCGAGACAGGCTCTCGTCACAACAGGACCCTATTCGTTACTGCTCGTAATAAATGTAAGCGAATCCTCGAAGGAGCTAAAACTCTGTCAAGACAATGAAGCACTGGATAGCCTCCACAAATTTGATCTCATGATTACTGATGGCGCTGTAATAGAGTATTAAATAAGTGGAAGATATTTATTCCCCACTCTTCAATCGATTGGAGATGTTATTCTCTGCAGAAAAAGCTCAATGCTTTGCCTATAAATTTTCTGCAAACTTTGACTCAACTTTAGTATTCCTGCCTAAACTCCCACTTAGAACTGAATCTTTTTAAAGTGATATGCTTATAACCTCCTCCACAGTTTTTTCTACCATCTCTAACATAGATCCCCACAGAGTATGTTGCCCCTGCGGCATCTCTGTTATAGTCATTATTAAGTGTGCAACAGAACTGGCCCATGTTCTCTCTCAACTGTATAATAAATGCCTCGATGGAAGTCATGGTTTGGTGTTCCAGTTTTTAATAACATTGGTGAACCGTCCGATCCTTCTAACGATCGGTCTATTAGCATTTTACCTCTTTTTGAGAAGCTTCAAGAGGCCTAAATCAATGTTAAGTTGGTTCAACATCTCTCATCGCAAGGCCTATTCTCAGAAGAAATATGGCTTTCGTTTCTCAAAGTGAGTTGCTTATATATTAACGATAACTGCGGAAGGCGTCTATCATGCTCTAGATAAAAAGAGTGAATCCTGGGCTGTAGCATTGGACATCTCAAAGGCCTTTGGCAGGGTTTAGCATGAAGGTCTTCTGCACAAGCTGAAAATGAAAGTTATCGTGAACGGTCACTCGTCAAGATCATTTCGTACAGATGCAAGTGCCCCCCACCTAGGGCCTCATCCTTGGTCCACACTATTTTTTAATTTCCGTTAATGACCTTCCCGTTGACAATTTGGCATTTATGTTGACGACGCATCCATTTAGTATTGCCTTGATTGTAATGTTGATCAGCCTGAAAAGGTCAAAATGACAGCCGATGACCAAAACGACCTCCAATCCATCGTTAAATGGGGAAAAAGATGGCGGGTTGATTTTAATCCATCCAAAATTAAACTTCTCTCCATTAATTATCTTAGAGACCATTCTCTGCTTTCCATAAGTTTAAGTGACTCATTGCGCATTCTCGAGCTAACGTTCTCAGCTGATATGAAGTAGAAAGACTATATTGATTCCATTACTACTGCAGCTGCAAAGAAATTCTGTGCACTGTGTCGGCGAGACAATTTGTATCTTCAGAAACAATCTTATATATCTATAAATGTACCACTATCCATGCTTAGGGTATTGCTGCCACATACGGTCTGGTGCTTCAGCATAGATATCCTTGATAATATCTAAAGAAGATTCAGCAATATTATTAATGTTGATTATTAATGTTTCTGTTTCTAATCCTTCCATATCCAATATATATATATATATATATATATATATATATATATATATATATATATATATATATATAAAGGAAAATACAATTATATTTTGGGTCAATTTAAAAAAATTACCAGTGGTTTCCTCAGACATTTGAATTGTAGTGTGTGTGTATATATATATATATATATATATATATATATATATATATATATATATATATATATATATATATATATATATATATATATATATATTAATGAGATGGGGAGAGAGAGATTGTTGGAGATAGATATATTTATTTTTACTCCTTATCAACACATTGCACGTTATTTAAAAAGCTAGAAAATATTCTTTAGATGGTAAGATTTTCTTTTAGATAATAATGGTTTTAGTGGAGCAAGTGTTACTAATTAATTTATAGCTATAAAGAGAATTGATGGATTCCCACGTTTCCCAATGATATTTTTCCATAATTGAATATAACGAACCCAACTAGAACTGGAACTCGGCTCTCCTATTAACATTTCCCAGTCATTATCCATCTAGGTACTGTCTAAGCTTAACGTTGCTTAACTTTGCTGTTTGTACGGGAAACGGCGTTTCAACGTAATCTAGCCTTAAGCCACACACACACACACACACACACACACACACACACACACACACACACACACATATATATAGAGAGAGAGTGAGAGAGGAGAGAGAGATATTGAGAGAGTGAGTAATTATTATTATTATCAAAACAGATCATAATAAGTAGATTATGACAAAAAATATAACATGGAAACTAAAGTATAAAAGCGTAGAAAAGTATAAATACAAAAATATAATTCTTCTGAGAACATAAAAAAGGAAGAAAGAAGATGTGAAAAATAAGGTAATTACGATAACAATGGCTATAAAATTCTTATTCCTCGTAAAAAAAGGACCAGAATTTAGAAGAAAAAAAGATGATTTCTACGCATTGACAAAAAATGATTCCTTCAAGATACTTTACAAGAAAATAACTTTAAAAAAGTGTATAAAAATGTACAAGAATTATGTTTCCATCCAAAAATAGTTCATCAATAAAGTGTTACTCTTTTATCTTGCCCATTCCTTCGAACGCTAAGAAAAAAATATTGTCTGCAAGAACAACAACAACAACAGTTTGAAGTTGGTGCGCTGGTCGACATAATGAGAGAACGATACGACTCCGTCTTTCAAATGTTCTTTCTTGAGTTGTTTCTGAAATTTATATTTACAAAAATATAAAGTTTCTTCTTTATTCCTCTTGTCAAGCCAGATCAGTAATGTTAGCGTCTGAACTTTTATGCCAAAAATAGATAGATATTCATAGCCTAGAAATGATCAAATGATATAGAAATACTGGTAATGATAGGGCGTATCAAATAAAATCAGGAGGTCAGTTGAATTCGCTACATTGGTTTCAAACTTACGACTTCCGCAAGCGATTTTTATTAAATGACCTCTTGAAAGCCTTATTAAAAAAAATAATAATAAACGCTAAAAGGTTGAAACCAAGGTAGAGGATTCAACTGACCTCTTGATTTTTAAACTTAAATGTCTTTAAATAAATGTCGGACTTTGTCCCTTGTCGGACTTTATCCATTTCATGATGTATGACGTCATTTGTTTACATTTGGATACGCATCGAGCAGATATGAATTTAGGTGAGAAAAACATGGAAAATTGTAGTTTAAAAATAGTAAAATCAACCTTGTTAACCGAAACATGCCTCTGTGGCGAAATCGGTTAAAGCACGTCAGGCTATATGACGGTTCCGTATAGGATGCAGGTTCGATTCGGAGGACGCATATTTTCTATAACATTCAGGCCGGTAAATGTTGTTAATACTACTTTTTTGTAAACAGAGCATTTACTTAAAAATTTTATCTATAAAAAAAAAAGAATGTATAAACATAAAAATGTCTTTATATATATATATATATATATTTATATGTGAATAAAAAGAGAAGGGAAAAACTATTCTTAGCCGACACGTTTTGCCCTCTAAGGAACTCTATCAAGAAAAATGAAGGATTTATTTTGTTGGGCGTGTTTATATACAATAGAGAGTATATCATTGGTTTATCAAGGATTTTACATTTGTTAATATTCATAAATATTCATCAGGAGGTTGAAAGTTTAGCCAAAACATGCGCCAGACACAAAATGTCATGAATCAAATTCTGGTAAGGCATATTCTATCTGAATATATATATATATATATATATATATATATATATATATTCAGGCAATATTTTGAATCTGCCATCCATTCTCTTAAACACACCTTAAAAGAAGTTTTTGTATTTTTAAATTATAGCAACTACAGTGTAATTGATTGGATTTTTCCATCTTTCTCCAGGTTCATCTTTCTTCCAAACTATTCAAATTTGGATCGTGCGCAATACATTTTGTAAAATTTTAAATTTGTAGGATGAGAAACATTATATATTTTTTAATTATTTTGTATTAACCTCTTAGTAGACATTTTGAGATTGCCGAACCATTCAACTAAGTTAAATGTTAATACAAGATGTAAATGTTAACTCAGTACTGGCTAATTTTGAAAACAAAACATATATCTGTCTGTGTTTGGAAAAAAATTGTGACATTACGACAGTATTTCATAGTTACTTATTTTCAATTTTGAAATAATTTGCATAAAATGACAAAATCGACATTGAGGTGAGGACAAAAATTGAAATGTTATTCAAAGCAGGCTGCTCTCAATGACAAATTGCCATGAAATTGAAGATTTCTAGACATGGGGTGATATATTCGTGACAAAGGCAGTTTGAGAAGAAGAACCCGAACGGTAAAAACTGACAACTGGTGCTGAAGATAAATACTTGATTATTGAGAACAAAAGAAACAAATAGATCTAAAACTGTTCCAGAGTTGACAGCTGAACTTGATTCATCTCGACAGCAACCAGTGTCGCTCTCAACTGGGAAAATTAGACTTAGATGTGGTGGGGTGGTATAGTCATCAATAAATCCATGATACGGAATGTAAATAACACTGTTATGTGCAAAATGAATAATAACTATAACAATAATTATTGTATGTTTTGTGATATCAACGAATAAGCATGGTGTTGGGCCTGTTATGATGTGAGGGTACTTTGGTGGAGAGTGGGCTGGAGATTTGATTCAGATTAAGGGAATCCTGAAAAAAAAGAACAATATTATTCGATTTTCTATATCATCTGGTTTCCATATAATTGAAAAAAAATAATCACTTTTTAACAAACAATAATCAAAAGCACTTTCTAAATTATGTCAAAATTACCTAGATTACAAAACAAAGGGAAACATTTGAAATTATAATATTAGTCATCTTAATCTCCTAACATGTCTCCCATTGGATTGCATGAATTGGACAGGAGTGTTCGAAGTGAATACAGGAAGAATGACAGTGAGATATTCTGTTGTTTGAAAAATGCTTGGGAATGTCTGCCTTCTAGCTATTTTTTCAAAAACCAAAAAAACCAAGAATTTTTAAAGCAGTAATTAAGTTGTTGGTGGTTTCAAAATATGATGCTGTTGTATGTAACTTTTTTATATTGAAGTGGTTATTTCTTTGTAGAAATCAACTCAAATATACAATACTTACTGAAATATGTGTATGTGTGTGCATAGACTGGTTGAACACTTATCCGTTCTGTAATACTGCCATATTCACAATAAAATTCAGTATGAAGGACGTGAGAGATTACAATATTTCTATTTCAGTTTGCACAAATCTATACTCGAATGTATGCTTATCTTATAACTTTGTACATACACATACGCATATATATATATATATATATATATATATATAATATATATATATATATATATATATATATATATATATATATATATATATATATATATATATATATTTTTTATAATTAAAGCGTTTCAAGAGAGGAGAGCTTAATATGAAATCTACAAACTGGCTTTTAAAAATAATTCACTCCTTGATCTTCATTTTGACCATACCTGTAACAGCTGCGATAGGCTGTTCTTATCTAACGCGGGACTTGTTAGTCATCTAATTTCTACAGACGCTAAACAATCACGTTGACAGTATATCCAGTACTGATGTTATTTGTCGGAAGATTCACGTGAGAATGCATGAAGAGGAAATAAACCCTAAAAAATGTACACGAATCTTTCGTCGACTTTATACGCAGAAAATCCTGCAGATGTGAAAGAGAATTTTTGAGCCGCCGTGTGCTCACAGCTACTCAGTCCTAAATTGAAAAGATGAATCTCATGTATATATACATATATTTTAATTTTACTCCGTGACCCGTCGTGTCGTAGGGGCACCATGTGTACTGCAGCCGCAATGGTGTTACTTTGGCAAGATAGCCTGACAGAGCTCAACTCTCTCTCGGCCGGTTTTGAATTCAGAGTTACCTTCTCTAAGACCAGTTGCCACACAAGGTTATAAAATACAGTCTGTAATGCTATTTCCCCATAACTGGGGGTGGAGAAGAGGATTCATACCTTTTACGTAAGTGAATGTAACTGATACGACTGGTATTCGAACACGGCTCTCTGGTTCCTCAATCTGAGCAGCTATACATTACTCCACAGTGCCACCATATTTTAAAATAGACAGCTATAATTCATTTACTTTTTATTAAATTCTATTGACAGTATGAGTCTGCTCTATGTTTTGTTGTTTTCTTTTTTTTCCATTTTCAATAAGGATTTCGCCCAAAGTCCATCTATTTGTTCGAGTACTTGTGATTATATATGTCGTTAGTGAGGAAGTACATATTGTCAATATCATTAAAAAAAGGTTTTGTTATCAATACACAGGAACAAGTTTGAAACATTGGAGTAGGATATAGCAAAGGAATATTTTTTATCTCAAATATTAACTACATATATTTTCTGATAATAAACCGAGAAAATCGAAAGCAAACATGAGATCTGGACAGTTTATGAACAATTTTTCTTTAATCGTACAAATGGATTTAATAAATCACACACATCCACACGCACATTCCTACCCTCAAACCACTCCACACACACACACACACACACACACACACACACACACACACACACACACACACATATATATATATATATATATATCCCATCTATGGATAAATAGCAGGACAGAATTCAAAACCTGCGGAGAGTCGTCTGGGGACCTTGTAACACACGGTGCACCGGGCCTCTGTATTCGTCTCTTCTGCACAAAACCTTCACTACTATAATCATATCATATGTGACGGTTTTCTGGCAGTCGGTTCGTAGGAACTCAGTTGCCTGACCGTCATACGTCGTAAAAGGGTTCCCGGCAGGTGCGGGTCAACACCCTGCGTTGGTCAATCACGGGAGAGTTCGCCATACATACATATATATATATATATATATATATATATATATATATATATATATATACGCAGACACAGAGACAGAGAGAGAGCACACACAGAGACTGACATATGTGTGTGTCCGGCTGGGCGCGTATGAGTGATTGAGTATATATGTATTTATTATTCAAACGTGATTTTTAGTCGATTACAGCATTTGAAATAAATGCTACGTTTGTTTTTTTTTAAAACAGTGTGTGTCATATCTACCTGCTTGTGTAATCAAGAAAATTTAATAATGGAAATGTGTTCTACGGTAGTATTCAATCCTGGGTCTCAACTTAAAGGAGAAATTAAAAAAAAAAAAGAATCTGAACATCTAGTTCAAGGATCCAATAAAAACAGGGCTTCTATTTCCAATACGGGCATCCATTAAATAGTGTTTGAAATAATAAAAATTTCGGCTTAAAAAATAAACGCATCCACTCTTTCTCTTCTCTCTCATTCTCTCTCTCTCTCTCTCTATCTATATATATATATATATATATATATATATATATATATATATATATATATATATATATATATATATATATATATATATATATATATATTTATATAAAACTTTTTCAGAATATTTGTGCTGCAGTAATCAAAGCTAAGCAGGATATTTGTCATCATGAAATTTCTATTAAAAATCATGTCTCATTTCTTTTTAAACCGTTTTTAATTTAATAAACATTTACATTTTGGGATAAATTAAAATAAATTACCGCGGATTCAACAAACCTCCTTTTTAAAGTAAAAACCTCGCCATGTTTTTTTTACGTTTATTTTATATTTTTTCACACATGTAGTGAGCTCTTTTAATACTATTGTTTCCTGGTGTGATTCAACTCTGACCATTAATCTTTTATGTGTTAAAGTAAAGAAGAAGACCTTACCAATATAAAGTCTGTAAAAATATGAAACGGTTACCTACCTTAACAAAACCCGACAATATTCAATATCTATGATATAAAGAAACTCGAAATGTGATAACAAACCCATGCCCAGCTGTAATACTATCAACAACAAACAATTGATCTAGATACGATGTTAGGGAGAGATTATAGTTGTTCGAACGAGAGACAAGTGTGTATTCAAAAAGGAGAAGACACCGTAAACCTATTCAGTTGTAATGTGGATTATATATATATATATATATATATATATATATATATATATATATATATATATATATGTATGTATGTATGTATGTATTTAAAAATATGAGGAGATCAGCCAATCACGCTACCTCAGTTTCAAAAGTTTGGTATCCTCTGCCTATGTTATATATATATATATATATATATATATATATATATATATATATATATATGTATGTGTGTGTGTGTGTGTGTGTGTGTGTGTGTGTGTGTGTATTCTTCACCTGACGCCTTTCCCAAAATCGGACCAAATGACCTAACAGCTGATTTGCGTGGGAGGTGTTTAATCTCTTCTTGGTCGAAATGCAGGGAGTTTTACTGCTCTTATTGCACCCCTCTCTTTTCTCCTTCTCTCTCTCACATACTTTCATTTTCCTTTCTCTTTCCCTATATATATATATATATATATATATATATATATATATATATATATATATATATATATATATGGGTGTGTGTTTGTTTGCGAACATGTGTGACTGTGTGTTTATGTGTTGAATGCTTGAGAGTATATTTTGCACACACGCCCCACCTCAACACGCACACACTCATATGTACATTTGCCCATGAACGCCTATCCCACAGAAGTATATGTATGCGACTATATGTGCAATCGTTTGTGTAGGGTGAGCGTCTACATGCCTTGAGGCAAATAATTTTTCTTGGCGTGTTGTTATTAGCTAGGAAAGAGTATTTAGGCGTTAGTAGTTTCAGCCTGGCTTTTGCTATTGTGGTCGGGACCCACGAGTCGTGTCTCGCACGGCAGGGTTTCTCGTTAAGTCTCCAGTGCGAGCGGGGCTGTCATTGAGCAGAGACAGTGTTCTTTTAATCAAACGCGCATGAAAAAGTCGACAGAGAATTGCCATTTCATTCAGCCGTCCGTCGCAGAACTGAATCAGGGGAAGTGAGAAATACAGAAGTCGACAAGAGAAAGATCAGAGTAAAAGAGAATAAGAGAGAGAGAGAGAGAGAGAGAGAGAGAGAGAGAGAAATAAAAAAAATGAAGTATTAAGGTGGGAAAAAACAAGAAAGAAATAGAAATTCGAAAATGAAAGAGATGAAAGCGAAAGTAAAATAGAGTGAAAATATACATGATCGGAAAGTAGGAAAAACAGAAAAATTAAATGAAGAGAAAAAAGAAATAGAATGCTGAATCAAAGATTGAAGACAAATGGCAGAAGACATCTATATATAGAGAAATCGAAAAAGACACTCAGAAATGAAATAAATGAGAAATATTAAATTCGATTTGGTTTGGTTTGGTTTGTTTTACGGCATATCAACCTCAATAGGTTATTTAATGCCGACAGCACTTTTATAGCTGGTAATATTTTTCTTTAAAAATGTATTGCAGGTAATATTTTTTTCTCAAAAATGTATTTGCTGGAAGTATTTTTCTTCAAAAATGTATTGCTGGTAATCATGTATTGCTGGTAATAATTTTTCTTCAAAAACTTTATTGCTGGTATTAAAACCTATTTTTCCACTTTCATAGTGTTTTAACTCCAGTTTGGCGTTTACCTATTTGACCATAATTGGAAACCTAACAGTTGCTACCAACCCGAGTCATGGCGGACCTGGGAACACCAGGAATCAAAAGGTTATTCCACGCTACTCACAGCCTCTTGATCAGAGGCCTTGCTGTTGGACGTAGTTTATCTTCTTACCCAGGAAGCTGATGTAGTTTATCGTCATACGCATGACTGATTAAAATCGAAAAAAACAAAACAAAAAATAAAAACATAGACAACTCTTCAAAATGTCATATGAGTTAGTAACAATATATATTGCGATATCAATATATCAAACAGTGAATACATTCTTTTCTTTTATTCAACTGAGTTTTTTCTTTCTAATTTGTCATTGTTGTTATTGTCACAATGTTCAGCCTTTGTCACTCAGACCTTCTGGAGTGATCCTGTCTCGTTCTTTTTTTTAATGTAGCTCAGCTATTTCTTAACTTAATGTTTGAGTCATAATAAGAGAAAAATTGACGAGAATATTAATTCGAATGCAATTAGATAAAAAAAAATATCTTTCGAAAACAATTTTAAAAATAAACAAGACGAGCGACAAAAAACGAAAGAAAGAGGATGATAAAAAATGACCATAGCTTGATGAATTATTTGCAGGAAGGAGGTAAAAGCTTTCGTTATTTATTAAACCTATTATCCTATTGCCTGAAGCCAGATGAAGATTAGGGTTAAAGACGCCATCTTACCAAGTGGAGGACGCCTACCTGCTTAGCATATCAACACCGGAATTCCTAATATTAACTGAGGCTCAAACACTGATTTCTACCATCGATAGGATATACATAATTATTTTCGACGAGTAAAAATCCAGGAATGCTGGTATTTAGTCAGCTGAAATTCGTACTGAATTCTGAGGGGACAATTAGTTAAAAGAGCTGAGAATGAAATCAACGAACCGGGATCAAATATTCCGATTAAGAGATGTTTTTTACTTCTTTTTGCACTATTGCCCTAGTGAAATATAGAGATCCAACTTTTCTGACCTCGTTATGAATTGAAAAAAAAAAGAACATACTGGGTTATTTAGCTATGGCTAGTAACTAGTCAAGGAGAAGTAAACATCTGAATTCCAAGCCGTGGAATAAGTAACAGAAAAGAAAAAAAAAAGAAAAGAAAAAGATCAAAGCAAAAAAAAATAAATAAAACAAAGATGGCTTTCCAGGAAGGGACGGGGTTTAATAAAAAAAAGATCGGAAATAATAAAAAGAACGAGAGAACGAAAGAATAAAAGCGAAGAAGAAGAAAAGAAAGAAACACACACACACACACACACACACACACACACACACATATATATATATATATATATATATATATATATATATGACGTCTGATCTAAGAGTTTCGGGACTGTTGATATGGTAACGGAGCTAAAGTATACAGAGTGAATATGCTTGGTCTGACCGCTGTCAGATGTTGGATATACACATTAAGTTATAATATTCTCGCTCAATTCCTTTCTTTATACCAGTGCTTGGAAAAAAAATGTGTAGAGTGCGGTCGTTTCACCACACCACAGAAGTTCTGTCAGTGAGAATGTATTGTGCAGTAGTTCTTACCAATCACAACTTTCCCGAGGTCCGTCAACTACAATATACCCCAGATATCGTCCTTTTTGACGTTTTTTTTTTCCTTTTCAAAAATCAAATCCCACTTGAAAGGAACAAAATTTCACAACATCAAGAAAATCGAACAGAATGCGACAAGACAGCTGCTCACTATCGCACAAAAATAGTTGCAAGAAAGCAACCATCAATGGTAACGAAACTGGTAAAGTGTGTGACTTCCGAAGGTTACTAGTTTTTTTTTATGTTTTGTAGTAACATTTTATTGTACTACTCCCGATACTTTTTGAACATACCTCGTGTATATATATATATATATATATATATATATATATATATATATATATATATATACGCGTCCTGGGAAAGACGATAAACTACATCCGCAAGCAAGACCTCTGAGCAGGAGGCATTGAGGAACGTTGAAACACCTCTTAATTTCTCGTGTTCTCAGGTCAACTTTGATCAGGGCTGGTAACACCTGTTAGGGTCTCAGCTATGGGCAAATAGTTAACACCCACCAAAACTGGGGTCAAAACACTATGAAAGTGTAAAAATAGGTTTTATTACACCAATACGTTTTTGTAAAAAATCATTACCAGCAATAAATTTTTGATGAAAAAAATTATTAAAAGCAATAATTTTTTGAAAAAATATTAAGAGCAATACACTTTTGAAAAAAAAATATTACCAGCATTCAAAATCTTGTCGGCGTTAAATAACTAATTAAGGTTGATATGCCATAAAACAAATCAAATCAAACACACGCCACACACACATTGGCAAGAAAAAAAAGATTCGTACACATAAAAAAAAATTATTTATTGTATTTTCCCCTAATGAATAAACATACGTTTCATATAATTAACTGTACACAGAAGCATAATAACTAAATATGCATTAAAAAAAACTGTAAAAAAATAATTTAATAGAATTAAATCCCATTTACCCATTTTAATGGCAAGTATTCGTACAATGCAAATTTCTGATTTTGAAACTTTTAAATTGCCTCAATACTCTATATTATTCAAGTAGAACATTTTAAAATGTTCGAATAATCTAATCACTAATTATTTTTTACCTAGAAAATACAGACAGACCATTCTATAATTGATATCCATGCAAGAAGGTTATCATCATGACAAGAGGTAAAGAATTGAGAAATTCGCAAAAGGAACTGGTGGTTAAGCTCTGAAAAGAAGGTAAAAGTTATCGGAAAATGTCAGACACCCTAAATATTTCATTTACTATTAGTTCATTCATTGTAAGATATCAAAGACTCAAGACTGTTGAAAACCAAAGAACAGATGCTCCACAGAAGACTATTTCAAGATCTTCGAGGAAATTAACGCGTCAAATTAAACAAAATTCAATGGTTACTCGTCAAGATTTGCTTTCTTCAGGAATCTGTCACTAAACGGACAATAAGCAGTGAAATTCACAGGGACAATGTAGAGCCCCGCTCCCCTCGGAAAGCTCCACTGCTATTGAAAAGATACAGAAATACCAGGTTGAATTTCGTTCGTGAACATACGGATATAGAAGTATCGTATTGGGAAAGAGGTTTATGGACAGACGAAGCGAAAATTGAGTTCTTTGGACTTAATTCTAGAAATCATGTATGGCGGAAAGATGGCAATGCCTTCAAAGAAGACAGTTCCTACAGTGTAATTTGTGGTGACAGCATCACGGTTTGTGAGTGTTTTTCTGCAAAAGGTACTGGCAGCATATCAGTAATAGATGGTAGAATGAATGGCGCAGCATATCAAAATATTTTGGAAGCAAATTTAATGATTTCGGCTAAAAAAAATTGAACTTATTTCTGATTGGATCTTCCAAGATAATGATCCTAGCACACTGCAAATCTACAAAGAAATGGCTTGATGAAAATAATGTAAATATCCTGGAATGGCCAAGTCAGTCCTCAGATTTAAACCCAATCGAGAATCTGTGGCATTATTTGAAAGTTCAAATCCAATTGCGAACTCCAACAAGCATCCCGGATCTGAAGACATTTAGCGAAGAAGAATGAAACAAAATACCAAGTAAAATATGCAAATAATTAATTGAGAACTACAAGAAGAGTTTGGATTATGTAGAAGTGAATAATGGCTATTCTACAAGGTATTAAATGAAGATTTTGAATTCTTTTTTTATATTGTACAAATACTTTGTTCACTTATTAAAATGAAATATATTTCAATTAAATCAAAATTGTTTTCTATGTACATTTATATATTATACATTTGTGCACAACTAATTATATGAAAATTATGTTTATTCATTAGTTGAAAATACCAGAAATGAAACATTTTTAAGTGTACGAATATTTGTTTCCCCCCACTGTTTATGTATGTATATATATATGTACAGGATGCAATGGAAATAATTGTAGTCTAAATTATACAAAAATGAAAATAACACGGACATCTCATTTTAACAGATATATTTACCAAAACTGCACAAGCATATCTTGAAATACTAAAGAAAAAATATTCAATAGAATTTTCATTGGCTTCAACCCCGGCATCCAAACGACTTCAGAATTTCCTGCATCTCTTGAGTACGGACTCCTTGTGTAAAATGGTGAATGATGCGATAAACCTTGTCTTAAATTCATCTTTCCTGTTACTATGAGATTTGTTGGTCTCTCGCTCAACTGCGCTCCACACGTAATAATCTAGAGTGTTGAATTCCGGAGAGTTAGATGGACAGATGTAAGGGGTATTGTAGTCGCAGAAACCGTATTACAGCCTTGACTGGGTTCTCATGCTTATGTGGCAGGGTGTAAAGTCATTTTACTAGACATAGGGTGTTCCAGCGACCACCTTCTTGGTCCGGGAAGCTCTACCTTCCCAAGTCATTTGATGTGGCATCCGTGTTGAGTCTGAGGCCCTGTGGGAAGATGAATAGAGGCATAACAGACAGTCGGAATTACCATTAATGTCATCCAACACTTTCCGAATTCTCTGCACTATCTTCAGATTGATACCCTAATACACTGAAATGTTCATATTGGAAATTCCGGCGCGAATATCAAGCAATACACCATGCTGTTGCCAAATGTATGTACGTTTGAACTGCGTCTTTTTCTCAAGGACTGTGATCAACTGACCCTACTTTACTGTGCTGGGGATAAAATCAAAAGCAAACAACGCGCATGCGTAAAATTATATATATAAAATGATGACAATTTAGCCATCGCACATTGTATCACTATATTTAACAAGACTCGACGTGTAGGTCGGCGGATATTACTTTTATTTTTTAAAAAACGAAAAAAATACCTACAAAAGTAATTACCTTAAAATGGAGATTATAGTAAGGGAGAATCGGAAGAAACGATTAACAGCACACACATATACACACTCTTCCTCCCACAATCTAGCTCTCTCTCTCTCTCTCTGCGTGTCTCCTCTCTCTCACACACACACACACACACACACATATATATATATATATATATATATATATATATATATATATATATATATAAAAAAATTTCTTTTGACGCGTTTCGTCATTTAGGTCTTCATAGGAGTAAACGCGTCATAAAAAAACTTTTCATTCTCTCATACATTTTCCTAATATTGTTCCTGATACATAAAATATATATATCGTTATATTTAATATATATATATATATATATATATATATATATATATATATATATATATATATATATATGTATACATATGTATGTATATATATATATATATATATATATATATATATATATATATATGTGTGTGTGTGTATTTGTGTGTGTTTGTGTATGAGAGATATACCGTATTTAGTTATACTTGGACATTAGATATTCATTTATACATGTTTACTTAAAGACCAAGAAATTGTTTCGTATGGCCTTTTTTTAAATTTTTTATTTCCTCGATTTCTGCTATATGCAGAAATCTAAATTCGTCAAAATTAATGTCATATATATATATATATATATATATATATATATATATATATATATATATATATGTGTGTGTGTGTGTGTGTGTGTGTGTGTGTGTGTGTGTCTTTCGTCTGAATGATACATTGAAATGGATAAAATTTGTAATAGTTTTCGACTTCTTTTTAGCTTTCACTGTTAAATTTCTATTTCTGACACGAACTCACTCTACAACGATATTGATAACACAGACGACCAATATTTTCGTCTGCCAAAATAGGATATACCCCATTAAAGAGGTAATTTGGAATTTTATTCTTTATCAATTAATTATTCTGTAATAATAAATACATTGAGCTCTTTTTCTGGATCTGTCTCAATAGTTTATATTACTAGGATCCACTTGGATTATATACCAACAGATTTTTTCTTTACTTATATATATATATATATATATATATATATATATATATATATATATATATATATGTGTGTGTGTGTGTGTGTGTGTGTGTGTGTGTGTATCTACAGTACTGCGTCTAAGTAAATCATTAAGATAATATTTTTTTAAATATTTCTTGCGCATCATAATTTATATTAATTTTTTAATGCGAGCTCGATGAAAAATTGAAGGGGTTATAATTCGTTTCTTAAAATATTTTCATTGCTTAATTATGATTTGTTTATTAAATGAAAAAAGAGGCATTTTTTAAATATGATTTTAGGGATGCATTTACGTTTGTGCAGTACAGCATATATAAATTTGGGAAAATACTACCGAAAGATACTTGTTGATTATTTATTTAATTTATTTTTCAAGCAGGTAGATTATTATATTTTATCTCAGTTTTATATGGAAAAAAGGGAATGTAATGAGTTATGTTTGATTTCTTTTTGAGGGGAGCAAAGGGGGTGCAGAAACCCCCTGCCTAGAAAATAAATATACATCCCTACGAAGAAAAACTACTTCGCCTAACTTCATTCAATTTGAAACATAAACAATAGGCATAAAAGGGAGTGTAATGGGCTATGTTTGATTTGTTTTTGAGGGCAGCAAAGGGGGGAGACCCCCCCCAAAAAAAAACATTACCCATGCATTCAAAATCTACTGGACAGTTTTTTATATTGACATTTATAACATAGATTTCTTGCATTAGAGTGTATATATTTTGCTATAAGTATATATTATTTTGATCAAAAGTGGTCCTAGGTAGGAGTCACCCCCACCACACTCAATTTTTTCTCTTTGATTTAAATGAAATTTAAACTTAGGTAAATGACCTAAAATGAAGCTAATTCCCAAAATATCAGCCAGTTTCAATAATATGAAGACACATTAATGGGGGCTAAATTCCACAATTTTGGAAATTTTTGAAAAGCACGAAGACTGTCTGAAAAATCAAGAAGTTGGCAAAAGACCTACATTAGGTGTTGAACGGCCTGCAGCAGGAAGGCAGTCTGAAAAATCAAGAAGTTGGCAAAAGACCTACATTAGATGCTGAAAGGACTGCAGCAGTCTGAAAAATCAAGAATAAAATGACAGAAGACATATATTAAATGCTCAATGGATTTCAGAAGTTAGATAATCTGAAACTTCAGAAGAAATTGAAATCTGTCATAGCATGAATACTCAGCAGATTGCAGCTGCTAGACAATCTGAAACTCGAGAAGTAAAGGAGAGGAGACTTAGAATGAATATTTGACTGAATTCAGCACACAGGCAACTGAGTATATTATACTGACAATAAGCCATTACTATAATGGTATATTCGTTTATTATTGATGTTCATTGTAATACTTCAATAAATATTGTAATATGCATTATGTTAATAGTTTTCCTCACTTTTTTATTTAGTTATATATGTGAAGATTGCTTCATTTATAGACCAAATATAGATATTGCAGACCGGATGTTTATATGCAACCATGATGATATTGCCCTGGAGGAAGCACCTCTTTGCTCTTCATGAAAACTGGCAGTCCTTTCTATTGTGTTACCTCGATGGATATAGCTGTATCACCTTCATGAATGTTAACGGCCATTTATTACAATATGTTCGATACACTCTCATCAATATCTTTTAAACAATTTTGTCAGCTTCTTCCAAACCCAGTAATGACGGGTATTTCTGATAATAATAATAATAATAATAATAATAATAATAATAATAATAATAATAATAACCTAGCCATCCCAGTGGTCCAATATAGTTTCAACATCTTGAACTGGACTCTAAATGACATCAGACAAATGGATTCTAAAACAAGAAAGCTTCTTTCTAAGTATAAGATGCATCATCCAAAGGCTGATGTAGACCGTCTATACATACCCCGTAAAGAAGGTGGAAGAGGTCTTATTCAGCTAGAATTGTCATACAAGACAACAACTATTGGCTTACTAACTTACATGGAAACAACAAATGACTGGATGATAAAATTAGTGAAACAACATGAAAACAGAAAGAAAAAATATTCAATAATAAAAGAAGGCAGTAAATACAAACAACATTTACATTTAGTAGATTCTGTAGTAAATCAAAACAGAAGCCAAGAACCAACTATTGCAGCAAAAGATATGAAAAAGCCAAGGATAAAGCCCTTGAACAGATGAAACAACGCTGGCAAGACAAACCTCTGCATGGCCAATATCCAGAACGTGCAAATAAACCCAATGTTGATAAAGTTAATACTCATCGATGGTTACGAGCATCTGGATTAAAGTCTGAAACTGAAGGCTTTATTCTTGCAGCGCAAGACCAGAGTCTTTTCACTAGGAATTTTCAGGCAAATATCATACATAATAATGTGGATCCAAAATGCAGGTTCTGTGACAAATACCAAGAAACAATAGACCATCTAATCTCAGGATGTTCTATACTTGCCCCAAATGAATATAAAAATCGTCACGATAGAGTGGGGCAATACTTACACTGACAATGTGCAAACACTTTGGAAAATGTGTAAGCAAACACTGGTATGAACATCGGCCAGCGCCGGTTACAGAAATAGAAGATGTCACCATTCTATGGGATTATACCATCCACACAGACAGAAAAATTGAAGCAAATAGGCCGGACATTATTGTCAAAACCAGAAAGAAAAAAACTTGCCTACTAATTGATATGGCTTGTCCAGCGGATTGTAACATAGCAACCAAGGAATTTGAAAAACTATCAAAATACAAAGACCTGGAAATTGAAATAGAAAAAATGTGGAAATTGAAAACAAGAATAATACCAGTGGTAATAGGTGCACTTGGAATTATAAAAAATGGAACAAAACAACACATTGAAAGAATCCCTGAAACCCCAGCTTAAGAGACATACAGAAAATTGTCTTATTAAGTACAGCACACACACTAAGGAGAACTTTGTCTATGTAACACTAGCAACTTCATCGGAGATAAAAAAAAAAAAAAAAAAAAATTAACATGAAATGTGGCCATAACAACACCACGACCTGCCTTAGGTCTTTCCGCAGACTTGGTAGGTAGTGTGTCCATAGCAGAAATCGAATGATGATGATGATAATAATAATAATAATAATTGTTCTCACGACTGCAGCCCACACCTTACGAAGTACTTTGTCTATGTATTTTTTTTATGTATTTTTTTTCAGTGGAAAACGTAATGATGCCATTTCTAACCTTAGGTCCCTGGGTGGAAACCGGAAACAAATGTGTACAAATCAAAGGAAATAATAATAATAATAATAATAATAATAATAATAATAATAATAATAACAACAATGAATACTAGCTGGTAAATACGGAGATATAGGAGAATATATTCAGATATATGAACTTAAAATCAAAGAAAAATCAGGAACATTGGAAAAGTAAATTAATGAATTATTAACAAGTTTTTTCGTTGGTATTTAACGAAACGTATATAATTCAGCTACAATTATATTCCCACAGCCATAACGAAGGATCCCTCCCCATTTTCTATAAATATTTTCACGCTAATTGTTCTGTACGTTTTCTTATTTGGTACATCGACTTTACGAATTTAAGAGCAATTTAATAGCCAGATGTAACCGTAGGTTCTATGTTAACAATTTCTTTTATCGCAGTTCTCGCACATGTGGTACTCTCTTCGTGTTTCTTGCTTTCCGGTAAAATTTGAGCTTTAAAAATTGAAATTCAGTGTCATCGCTATCTTCTGTCTTCTAAATTCTATTTATTTTATTGTCCGCTCTTCTTAATGGTAGATTTTTTTCATATTATCTTGCACTCAGAAACCGCTCGAGTCTCAGTAGCTTTAATGCAATGCTTGGGTTAATGATATAAAAGTAACATACTCGATTGTCAGTGAAGCCTCATTATAATTTAAATGGCTAAATGTAGCCGTCAGTAATTTCCGAACAATTTCTTCTCTCGAACTAGTAGAACTTTGTTCCGTTTTTCTTTTTTTCTTTTTTTTTTTGGTTTCCCGTCAACATTGATCTTTTAATTTTAAATTCAATATAAATCCTTATCTTTTATCTTCTTATTTTCTGTTTTATTGTTCTCCTCCCTCTTTAATAATGTTTTTTTCTTTTTATCATATTATTTCAGCCCGCTTGTCTCTTAGTGGCTTTATTGCCTCGCTTGGGATGAAATGATAAAAGAAAAAAACGAAGAATGGTTACTTAAATAGAACCAAATACAACCAATATATATTTGCGAATCCCCAAATAAATGTTGCCTCAGATTAATGCAACACCGGGAGATTCTGTACTACATGTATATATTTGAATACGAGATTTAAGTGAAAATTAGAAAGAGTAAGTAATGATCGGTTAAGAGGAAAGGAATACCGGAATTCCTCATGTACAATACGCATTTACATTCTAAAACTAATCAGGAAAATCAGGCGTGCGTATTATGCACAGTTACAAAAAATCTTTTAAAAATTGCCGTAAAATAAAATAAGAATAATCATAAAACTAAATTAGAATAATGTTATTCTATGTTTAAAACCATTATTATTTTTTTTTAAATAAGTGTAGGAAACTCTTGCCATAATGAAGTTGGTGAGGTACAATTTATAGGGTTTGATTACCAAATAAGGTGTGCGTATTATGCATGAGTAGAAGCATTTTCCAACGCCTTCAGCACAATTTTAGGTGTGCATATTATGGATGAAGGCGTATTATACATGGTGAAATGTATGAAACAGAACGGGAAATATAAAATAAAGACTTTGAATGAAATATAAGTGGAAAGAATATGAAATGCCAGGTAAAAGAGGAATCCGGAAAAAGGACAATTGATGCTATACAAAAGGATGCATGTCTATGTTTTAACAGATTACGCAAAAGCGTTTGACAAAGAACGTCACAGAGAACTTTTGGAACTGCTACGCAACCTTGACGTATGTAGAAAAGATATAAAAATAATCCAGAACTTCCAATGGAAGCGCAAATCGCCTGCATAAGGAATGAAACAGTAAGTATACAATAATAGGAACAGGGGAAAATACAAAGATGTGTTTCTCACCAGAGTTGTTCAGCCTTTATAATGAGGGGATTATTTGAGAATTAGAATTCCTAACAAGATTAATTATTGGATGTCACAATCTTAACAACATCAGAAGGTGGTAAAAGAGAAGAAAAGTCTAAAAAACGACAAAATGTATTGTTGTCAGTAAAAAGAACAGCCCAACACGCAAATTAAAAAAATGGAGATAGCAAAATCAAACAAGTACAACAATTGCAATATCTTGGAAGTATTTTAAATAACGATGAGATAACGGAATTCTAACATGTGTAGCAAAAGATGTCTTCTAAAAGCAAAGCACTAAGAAACAGGAGAATTTCGTTAGAAACAAATAAAAGAGTACTTAACATTAATGTAATATGATTCCACCTATACGGCAGTGAATATTGGACAAATATGAATAAATAGGAAACTTGAGGCAGCAGATATGTGGTTCCACAGAAGATAATTCTATGGAGAAAAAAAAACATGTAAGCAACGATGACGTTTTAAAAAAAATGGAAACAAAATGGAGACTTATAATTAAGGAAGTCTTAAATGGACACTTATAAATGGAGATCAGAAAGAGAAATTCCTAAGGCACATAATGAGGAAAGAGAACTTGTAAAATTTGACACTCACGGGACATACTGAAGACAAAAAGAAAGAAAGAAAGAAAGAAAGAAAGAAAGAAAGAAAGAAAGAAAGAAAGAAAGAAAGAAATGATACAAGCGGGAAATTAAAATAAAGTTAAAATTCCGAGAAAATAATTACAGAAAAAGAAAAGAAATAAACAAACTAAAGTCATTCAATAAAGTCAGAATGGAAATATAAAGAATTAAAAGAACATATTTAAGAAAGAAAGAAATAGTGAGAAAAGAAAGAAAAAAAGAAGGAAGAAAAGAACGAAAGAAAGAAAGCGATGCTCCTACATTCAGGAAACTGGAATAATTCTCAGAAAATCTTTATACAAAAAAGAAACAACAAACTTATTCAGTATATCGAAAAAGAAAAAAAAAAGAGAAACTATTTCAGAACGAATCAACCAAACAACCAAAAAAAAAAGAAAGAAGGAAAAAAAGCAATAATCACAAGCAGAAAATTGATATAAGACAGAATTCTCTGAAAATGTTTCTACAAATAAACAACGAACCTTTCATTCAATAAATTGAAAATAGAAAGCATATGATAAATTCTTCAAGACAATTTATATTAAAAAAAGAAAGCCATATTTATATAAATAAAAGGATTGACTGTTATTTTTTCTTTGTTTGACCCATGTATCACCCAATATATTGATAAATGTGTATTTTCTTTACGCATCTTTCACATTTTTTAGTCGGTGTGCACAATATTTGAATTTCTTCGATAGAGTTCTGAAAAGTGGGGAGCGATAACCGGTTAGCTCTTCCATTTTGTTCGTATGGATAAATATTGTAGTTTAAGTTTTCCTCTTTTCTCTTTTGATTTTGTCTGTTTTAGTGCATTAAATAAAATAAAAGGAATTCATTGAATATATTTCAGAAAGAAAATGAAAGAATGACTATGAGAAAAGGAAACGAGGAATGAAAGAGGAACTGACAGGAAACAATTCTGAAATATAAGAATCAACTCAGTTGATACAATGAAATAAAAAATAAAAAAGTGTGAGGATGAGAAAGCGAGAAGGAGAAAGAATTGGCATAACTATTTTGAAAAAAAATAGTAGATAAAAGAAAAAATGAACTTCGAATAAAGGCAGGAATAAACAATGAGACGAAGCACGTAAAAATAAAAACATAGGAAAAAAAAAGAAACTGAAAAATAATGAGAGAAAGAAAGGCGTATAGAAAAAAGTTCTCGAGTTGGTGGTTCGAAAACGAGGCTTTAAAAGAGAGAGAAAATAAAAACAGAAGAAAAATATTAACAATAAAGAAATAAAGCAAATGGGGATAAAAATCAATAAGGAGAATAAAGCGAAAGATAAAATGGCGAATGAGGACGAAGTCTGTAAGCCGTGTATTATCCCGCAGGCATGATCGGTGCCCGAGCATGGTAAGGTGGACCCCTGACTGCGGATACTTCCAGACCCACAATGCACGTTCCTGTAGTCAATGGAACCAGCTCGTTAGGTCCGCACCGTCTTCAACAAACCCTGATTCATGGTTTCATTCTTTGACGTACAAAGTTTTAGCACTCCTACCGAAGACTCGAGCATAGTTAACGAGAATTAACTGAATTACGGTTGTTCAACGAAAAGAACACACTGTCACTAAGCTTTGTTTGAATTTCCATACCATTTTCCCCATTATCTGTTTAGATTTTCTTGTTTTCTTCAGATACGTCTATCTCATTCATTCTTTCTTTTTTTCATTCGTGTCGTTTTATTTCTTATTTTTATTCCTTCCTTTTGTTTCTACTTCCAATGTGAGAACATGTCGACGTTTCTGGCCGCAAATTTATAACTTTCTTTTTTGCCAAATTTCTTTTCATTCTCGAATCTTTCTTTTTCGCTTACTTCATTCCATTCCATTTACATTTTGTGATTTTCATTGCTTCCTTCTTTAATTTCCTTGCTTAATTTTACGTTGTATATTTTCATTCCTTTCTTGTTATTAATTTTTCTAGTCTATTTTCTTCCTTTCTCTCTTTTCTTATTTTTCATTATTTCTTTTAATTTCCTTTTTCTTTTGTTATCCTATTTTTTCTTCCTTTACCCGTTTCTTTCTTTCTTTTTTATCATTTATTTCATTTATTTTATTTTCCTTTCTTTCTTTCTTTCTTTCTTTCTTTCTTTTAGAGCTATTTTTTCTTTTGTTTTTCTTTTTATTTCCTTTCTCTCTTTTGTCTTTGAATTTTTCTATTCTTTCTTCTTCCTTTTAGTCATTCTTTTCATTTCATTTTTTCTTTTTCTTTTCTTTTGTCTTTTCTCTTTTCCTTTCTTTCTCTCATTTGTCTTTCTTTCACTTTTTTTCTTTTTAATTTAATTTCTTTCTTTCGTATTTCTATCTTTTCTTCTTTTGTATTTCTTTTCATTTTCTTTTTTTCTGTTTCTTTGTCTAAACTATTCTTTCATCGATTAATTTTCTTTTGGTATTATTTCTTTCTTTTTCTTTCTTTTCGTTTTCATAACTTTCTTTTCCGCGATATTTCTTTTTTTTTAATTCTGGAATCTTTCTTTTTCTCCTTCTTCATTCTCCATTCCATTTACATTTTGTGATTTTCATTGATTCCTTCTATAATTTCCTTCCTTTTTTACTAAATTTCTTCTTGTTATTTTCTTTCTAGTCTTTCTTTTCTTCCTTTCTCTCTTTTCTTAATTCCATTCTCATTTTCTTTCTTATCATTTTCATTCTTTCCTTTGTCATTTTTGTCTTTCTTTCGTCTTTTTTATTCTTTTCTTTTTTCTTTTGCTCTTCTTTCTTTCATTTGTGTCTTTCGTTTCATTTTCTTTATTTATTTTGACTTTCAAATTCTTACTTTATTCTTTTCTTTTTTCTGTCTTTCTTTCTTTCTTTCTTTCTTTTTTCTTTTGAATTTCTTTTCATTTTCTTATTTTCTTTCTTTTCCTTTCCTTTCTTTCTTTCGTGCTTCCCTTGTGTTTCTTTATTTCTTCTTCATTTCTTCTTCATTTCTTTCTTTCGTCTTTCTTTCTTTCTGTCTTCTGACGTATTTTTGTTTTCTTTCTTTCCTACTTTTCATTTAATTTCTTTCTTTTGTCTTTCTTTTTTTCTTTCATTCTTTATTCTTTAATTCCCTTCTTTCTTTCTTTTCAATTTTGTTCTTTCTTTCTTTTTTTCTTTTGTCTTTCTTTTCATTTTCATTCATTCATTCTTTCTTTCTGTCTTTTGGACGTATTTTTATTTTCTTTCTTTCCTCCTTTTCTTTTAATTTCTTTCTTTTATCTTTCTTTCTTTTATTCTTCCTTCTATAATTCCTTTTTTTCTTTTTCTTTCTTTTCAATTTTGTTCTTTCTTTCTTTTGTCTTTCGTTTCATTCATTCATTCATACATTCATTCATTATTTGTTTCTTGTTTGTGTCTTTATTTCTTTCTTTTCATTCATTCATTCATTCATTTTTTTTTCCTTTTCTCTCCTTTTTATCGTCTTTCTTTTTGTAGATTTTCTTCACGCCATCTCTCCTACCATTTATATTTTTATCTCTTCTTTCTTTCACTCTTCCATAATGTTTGTCTTTTTCTCCTCTACTCCGTTCTTCCCTCTCTTTTTTAGTTTTATTTTCATTTCAGTTTTACATTATTTTTCTCTTTCTACTTTACATTTTTTATCACTACTTTTTTCAATGTAACTTTTTCTTCCTCTTTTATTATTTTCTTATTTTTTTAAATATGTTATTACTTCAAATATTTTATCTTCTTTTTTCTTTCTCAATTTTTCATTGCATAATACAGCATCTTAAATGTAAATTTATCATTTACAAAAAAATCTTATTCCCTTTTTTGAATGATAACTTGATAACTTGAATCATAACTTGTATACACCATTCAGCTACAATTTACAATCAGTACATATATGTCACTCAAACACAATTCATGTGATCACTTTTTTCTTGTTCCTAATAGCCTTAGAATTTGTGCGCCATTTTCAAGCTTCCTTGCTTTCGTGAAATTCTTCCTCATTAATAACTGTCTCTGTAAATTTCTCTCATTCAAATATTTAGTTATTTCGTCTCTGTTTTCACTTCTTTCCGATATTGGCTTTTTGGTCTCAGTAACTGCCATTGAAGATATCTTTCTGTTTCTTGTCCGCCTCCAAGACTTTTTTCCGTAGAATGCAACGCCATAATATCTTCCTGAAGTTTCATTTCTAGACATAATTTTATTTCCCTACTACGTTTTTCTTTTTTCGAAGAACGTTATTTTCATATTATGTATTTTGATTTCTCTAACTTCACTTATTTTAAATGTGGAAACAGTAATCGCTTTGTGATCTTTCTGATTTTCTTTTTTATGTGTTACATATGTATATTTCTATGAACTTTTATACACATCTCTATCTGGTCTGACATTTACATTGACGCAATGGATAAATATTCAGTAAGGAAATCCTACTATTCTGTATTGAAAATTAGAATTTGAACTCTTATCTGGAATTGAAAACTGGCCACCAATGTCGATCGATCTCCGTTCATTTTTTTTTTTAAATGTTCATATCTATCTATCTATCTGTACCCAATCGGACACGCTATGAGAAAGGATAATTTTTTAAAACTAGTTTCTGCTGCTGCTGCTATTAACGCATCGCTCTTCATTTACGAATTGAGCCCTCTTGGCTACTGGTGTTTGTATACATCTCGTATATAATATGTTAAAATGTCTTTCTCTGACATGTGCCGATAGTATTTTCATTGGGTAGGATCTCTGACTGATGTCAAATCGGTTGAGTTTCGATCTCGGCTTGAAGCTATCGGACGTCTAGCCACACTGATGAGCTGTAATACCGTGAAACAGGCTTCTATGAAACGGATGACTATATATATATATATATATATATATATATATATATATATATATATATATATATATACAGACAGGTTGAGACAGGAAGGACGGGCGTTTTTTACATGTTTATTACTCAGTTGGTGGGACATATGTCCGACAGGTACTATTTGATCCATGGAGTCTTAGACTTTTATTCTTTTCCGTTGAGGCCATGATTTTTTAAAGACTATAATGTAAATGATATTACTGTGAACTCCGATCGTTACCTCGAGATGATAAACAACTTGTTTCTGTCTGAATTACGAAGAAAACATATTCCTATCCTAGGTGTATGGTTTCAGCAGGATGGGGCGACGACCCACACAGCCAGACCCTCAATGGACGTTCTTCTCCATGTCTTCGATGACCGCCTCATTTCCTTGTTTCCCTTCGATCCCACTGATTTGTCCACGTGTGAAGGCAGGTGTCTATGAGCATAAGCCTCGTACCTTGAACGATGTGAAGGAAGCTATTCGCGTGGAAGTCGCCCAAATCAAAAGATCAATGCTGGAAAGACAGGTGACCAACTTCCAACCACATAAGGGAGTTTTTTCCACTCTTGATTTTGTCAAATGCTAATTCAATACAAATACATTGATGTCAATAAAAAAATTTAAAGCAAATTTAATAATGATGTGAAGTTTCTTTTCAAATACGTATGTGTGTATATATATATATATATATATATATATATATATATATATATATATATATATATATATATATATATAAGTTTGCTCATGATCTATCTATCTATCTGTCGCTTTGATCATTTTTTTATCTATCTCTGTTCACTTTTTATCTATATGCGTAAGTTTGTTCATTATCGGCCTATCTATTTTAATAGTTCACATCTATCTATCTATCTATCTATCTATCTGTCAGTATCTACTAAACTAAATTATATTGACACAAAGACTGGTAGTTATGTCTGTGTGTTATATATTAAATTATTTTTATTCGTTGTTTTTTATTCAATTTTGTTTCTCTCTTAGATTTTAATAGTTTTTGCCTTTGTATATTTTAACAATAATTCTTTATCTGAATTCTCTTTCACAAATATTGTCTTTCCTCTGTCACCTAAATTTATTATATTTTCAATAATTCCTATTTTCTTGTGTATTACATTTCTATATGCTCCTATCACTATCAAATATTACTTTAGCCAGCGTTTTACTCATAGGGAAGGCGGTTGTCAAACCTGAAAATTACCACTGAAAATGAGGAAATCATAACAAAAATACCAAGAAGGTCGTAATTAAAAAAAAGATGGTGGTAAGTATTCTGAAGAAATGTATAATCCTTAAGAAAGATGACTAGAAAATGAGGGATCAATAAGACGAAATCATTGTTTGAAAAGACAGACATTTTTGTGAAATAATCAAAAAGGAATTATAGAAACGTGGAGTTGAAGAAAGGATAAGAATTAAAAAAAACCTCTAAATACAAAAGGATATTAGGAAAAAGAGAAAATAAATACATTATTTATCAGAGGCATAAGAAAAGGAAAAAGAAAGGAGGAGAAAAACAATCATTGCCTAAAAAAATAACAGCACGCTTACAAACTTAATGTGAAGATATGCGAGCTTGGAAGATCAGTCATTTCAGTGCCACATGTGATACACGCTTGGGTGATCATGTCACTTTGGCTACATGACTGACGAGGCAGATTTTTTCACTCAGTAGGTTACCATTTCTTTCTGAGGTAGACTGATTGCCAACTAAGGCTAAAGAACCCAGTCTCCCCTGCTATTCAAGCCATATGAGAATTTGCGCATGTCTATACTTATTCAGTTGCTTTAAGGTTCAACATTTTTCATCAAGTGCTAAAGATAAACCTTTCTAAATGGGAAACTATGTCCTAGAATGAAAGTAATGATGACATATACACATAAATAATCGATCATAAAATTCAGAAGCGGAAATCAATAAAATCTAAGCATTTCAATAATCTCGCTGCATGGATCAGTGCATGGATATGGAGAGATCAGGAATTGTACATAGCATAGGCTTAAGGTCACATCATGAAACTCTGGTTCTCGTACGATCAGCGAAGTTAAGCAACGTCGAGTCTATTAACTACCTATATGGACCACTGTTTGGGAATACTGGACGCTGTAATCTTGGCTGTGCAGGTCGTGTAAGGGATAATGGCTCGGAAGTGTTAATCGAATAGCCGAGTTTCAATACCCGTTGGCTTCTTTATATTCACTTATCCGAAAATACTATCAGAAAAGGTATGAATTCACTTTTCTCCCCCATATATAGGTTAATTATTAAGACTTGTATCAATTAGCCATGATTATCTCAAAAATATTCTGACAATCTAAAAATATTTTCTGGCATAAATAATCTGCAAAGGGTTGATAAACCGTAAAAACGAAATAATCAATCAATAAACAATGAAGATAATATCAACTGCATTAGGGTTACTTTTGCAAAACATCGTAAGATGCTAGAAACATCAAAATTTGGTTGGACAATTTATGTCTTAAAAAGCATTATATGATTTAGACTCTCATATGGATGACATACATGGCGTCCAGAAATATCATAAGTTTCATATAGATACCAGTGTGCTATCAAATGTGCCTTCGACTAAAGAATCGTCATCAAGTAATAGTGACAGGCTCTACAGAATCAGATACAACAAAATCTACAGATATCCTTTTCGAATAGCAAAAAACAAGAACACTTGTAGATTTCTAACAGTAGCAACAATGGATAGCACATATAACTAGAAAGGAAAATAATGACATGATCAAGATGTTAACATTCCATACTACCTTACAAAAACAGTTAGGAAGGAAACTCATGACTATTAGATTTTTAACCTTGACCTATATTTATGTGTATCACATTAAAAAGAATATTGTTTCACATCTTGTCTCTGGCGGGGATGCTTGTAAGTACAAGAAATGGATGCCTTAATTATCGTAACACAGAAAAAGTCGATCATAAACTACTTCAAAGCGAAGATTGATAAAATCCGTAAAACTCTACATGTCACTTCGCTTGAGGCTCGTATGAAACGGTAGACAATATCATACCGCTTGCTCAAATAGAATATAAAATGATGGGTGGCAGTGAAGAAAAAAGTCGGAATTAATTTGCACAGGTAAGAAGCAGGAGAAAAGAAACGTAGAAGTGACTGATGTATCGAATTCGTTTAATTGTGAAACGGTGAAACCAAATTGCCAATCTAGTAGAACGCTTAAATTCTTGTAGCTGAGACACCAAGGAGAAAAACTCAGCAGAACAGTTTTCATGAAAATATTTCTAGAAAAGACAGAGGGAAGCCATGTCACGTCGGTGAGAAGTGGCTGAAGTCGAGATACTTGGTCAGGATCGATTATATTACAGACCACACTTTTAATTTTCTCAAGAATCTATATATATATATATATATATATATATATATATATATATATATATATATATATATATATATATATATATTTCTTAGATTAGGTATTATGTACACTATTTACATTATTCGGACTATTGTCCTTATCTTTGTTGCCATATCTATTACAACGTTTCGACCGTTGTACGCTCCGGCCTTCTTCAGGTGGTTGTAATGTCGAATTGAACCTTTTATTTCACTCGCTGGGGTAGACAGTTTTAAGTTCCACGTGCCATGTCTAATGGGTGTCAGTTATCAGTTATCTGATGTTAATTCACCTCTCCAAGTTCTCCACTGCCTTAACTGAACTCACATCTCTTTCGTTCCTGTCAGTGGATCTAACCAACGCCTTTATCCACTGTGCCATGTGACCTTAAGAGCATCTGCGTATGCATTTCTGGTACTTATGAACTTAATGTTTTCAGTAATCATTTTTACCAGTGCTCATATTATATTTTTTGCTGTTATTATTGCATGTGTTTTACCAGATCTCATATTGCAATTTTCGTTGTTATTGGTTTAATCTGGTACTCCTTATTACTGGTTCCCATATTGTATTCCTTCCTATGCTTGGTCGTCTCAGGAGATTTTTGTGGCCTAGCATATGTGCTGATTCCTTAAGTTTACGAATTTTCCTATGATGTTCTTTGTCTATGATTTCAACTTGATCCCACAGAGGGCGCTGATTTCCCTTTTCTCTTCATATGCGGTCAACCACGCCTGATTTTTCTACTTCCCTTCTTTTTACAGCATTTTGCTGTCCTTGAAGCATTACCTTAAGGGGGCGGCCTATTTCTATATTTCTTTCCGCAGCTGCACGGGATGGCGTACACACAGTCTTTAGTCATGATCTCCTCTATGCGTGGTGTCTTACTCGGGAGAGGTATCTGCGTAGTTTCATCCAGCTTTTGCAGGTTGTCCTGATGTTATATGGACTGCAGATCCTTTGTATTTTCTCCGATAAACCCTTTACATACGGTAGGCAGACTGTTTTCTGAGTCTTGCTGTCCTCCTCTTGTATCCGCCTATCCCAATTTATTGGGGCTGCTACCAAGTACCCAAGATAGTTATTACGTTGTAGCCTACTGACTACACTAGCCAATTATTTATCTAATATCTGTGTCACCACTTTTCTCGGTGTTGTAAGCAGCGGACGATTCCTTTCTTTACGCTGTATGGATGGTGGGAGTTGAAAATAAGCTACCGTCCGGTGAATGTCGGTTTGCGGTATACTGATATCTTGAACCTATGCTCTGTTCGAGATATTAGAACATCCAGGAATGGGAGGTGTTTTTACTCTCTTTCTCCATCGTGAACTGTATCAAAGGTCTTATTGAGTTCACATGGTCCAGTAGAATCTGGACATTTTCCTGGTTTGGTAAGAGTATGAAGGTGTCATTTACATATCTTAACCACAGAGTTGGCCTTAGAGATATAGATTCTAATACCATTTCCTCAAAGTATTCCATGTATATATTCGTCATTACTGGTGATAATGGCGAGCCCATTGCTAAGCCCTCATCCTGTCAGTATACGTGCGATCCCATTCCAAAGTGGGTTGTTTGCGTACAGAATGTCAACATCTCCATCAGATTATCTATTGGAACACTGATCCGTTCGCCTAGGTATGAGTCAGAGGCCAATCTGTCTCTGACTAATAGGAGGCACGGTAGAGTTATGGATAGCGGCTTGGATTGAGGAATCGCTCGAATCCATTACATTCACTTACGTTACTAATACCCTTGGGAAAGGTGTGAATCCTCTTCTTCTCCCTCCAGCTATGGGTAAATAGCAGGACAGAGTGGGTTCTATAGCCTTGGATGGCAACTGATCTAGGAGAAGGAAAACCCTGAATTCAAAACCTGCGGAGGGTCGTTTGGGGACCTTGTGGCAAGTAGTGCACCAGGTCTCTGTACTCGGTCCTTCAAAATGTGTGGATGGTCCTGCATGAAGCCTTCACCACTATAATCAAATCTCATGTGCTATACACGCGGGTTGGGGACCGCTTGTGAATTCCAAATTCCCATGAAACTCCAATATTGGAGTCGGCTCAACCCACCTCGGGTGAATGTCGTTACAGGTACAGGTGACTACTGAGAGTGTCTCCTCCGCGGGTACCTTAATATATTGGTCCGTTCTCCGTTCCTTGTTCCAGATACAGCAATTGATTCGATATAGTCGCCCCACTTCATGTCAGTGTAAAACGCGAGCCCTAGGAGACATACAGATTTGCTCTTTTGGATTTTATTATCAGTCATGAGGATTGCACTCAGAAAGTTTTCTCTGTGGTGATCAAATAAAAAGCTGTCTTGTTTTAGAGGCGTTCTTCCTATTCTTATACAGCTGAGGCAGCTTAAACACTGGATTAATTTAATTAAAAATTTTATTATCCTCCCTGAGAGAAAGAATAACACTGGGAAAATTTGTAACTATCTCAATCACCATATACACCTAAAATTGCACCAATCGATGTCTTATATTTTTCGATCACTGAAAAAAGATTTGATGAAGAAAACGTCCAAGTGTTCACCAAAAACATTTTCAGATCAAAACCTGAGGAATTTTACTCATAATGTATGAAAGAGCTTCGTGATAAGTAGCAACAAGTCATTATAATTAAGGGTAAATATATAACTGAACAAAATGTAATTATACTTTATTTTGGTAGAATGTAATTGACTATGAGAAACGAAAATTCTTTATGACTCTATCTAATATTATTTTCAAAGAGAAATTCATTTTTTGCATATAGCAAAGTTTTGTGTGTATCGTGTTCCTTCAAGATGTGGGCGATCATGGTTTTCCATAACTTCAGGTCCATCGTTACTCAAAGCAACATTTTTCTTTTCATCCCTACTTGTCCCTGCGCTGACATCTATTTACACGAACTCATTAGGTGTGTTGCTCTATTTCTCCCCTTAATCTCCTTCCTACAATACCTCCTTTGAGTTACTTTCTCACAGACGTGTTGTGTCTTTTCTACAGATATTTTCATGGCAACTGCTCTGAGGAGCTTTTTGCTCTGGTTCCCTGATTACATGAATTTAAGCGTGCTACTAGATTGGCATCTAGGTCAACCCATTTTATTGTTGAAATAGATTATTTAAACAATACACCCCAAGCAAAGCGGGAGTGTTATTAGTACGCAAGGGGCTACAGAGAGTGTAAATAAGAGAAAAGACTGGGTAAAAGGTGGGGTGTGAGGAAAGGATAAAAAGCAGAACGGAGGAGAATAAAAAGAAGAACGGGGAACAAGTCAATAGAATATGTCGATTGACATTGCATTTAAATTTTTGACGATTATAGTCATCAGGGAAGGAAGTAAGAGGAAGGGAGTGTCAATGTTGGGAAGTGTGTGAGAAGAAGCTGTTGGAGTAGAAGTTTGGAGTTACATTTAACTGTTTCAACAGTAAAAGGGAGGGACCTAGATGCCTACCAAGTAGCACACTTAAATTCATGCAGTCAGGGCACCAGTGAAAATAGTTCATCAGAGTAGATGCCATGAAAATATTAATAGAAAAGACAGAGGGAAGCCACATTACGTTGGGGGAAAAAGTGACTGAAACTGAGACCACACTTATACTCCAACTTCTACTCCAACTGTTTCTTTTCCAGCACTTCCTGACAGTGGGACTCCTTTCCGCTTACTTGCTACCCTTATAACCTGAATCTTCAAATATATAAATAAATAAATAAATGCAACGTCAACTGCCGACTTTTGTTGACTTGAACCCTGTTCATCTTTTATCCTTTCCTCAACCACCCACTATACTCAGTCTTTTATCTCACTTTTTTTTTGTTTTTTTAAGCATTTCACCCCAAGCAAGGCGGGAAGCCACTAGGACGCAAGAGGTTACAGAAAGTTTAGAGCAAGATCAGATAGGAGAGATAGAAGAAAGGATGAGGGTAGTGGATAGATCAAGGCAACTGGAGATGTCGATTGACATTACACTTGAATAGCTGGAGATTATAGCTCACAGGGAAACAGGAATAGGGAAGGGAGTTCCACAGGCGAGAGGTGCAAGACATGAAGCTATTAGAGTAGAAGAGACGGCTACATTTAGGAGTTTCAACATTGAAGGGGTGAGAGCGGGATGCCAGTCTCGTAAGGCGCTGGAACTCATGACGTCTGGGAACCAGCGAATGCAGCTCCTCGGAACAATTTCCATGAAAGTATTTCACTCCTTGTAACACTTTGCCTACATGTAGCACTCAGACCTTTTCTGGCGGTGAAACTTTTAATATCTCTTTCTGATTCTTAGCAAATGTTCATTTCTTTAGTCAGTGTATTCATCTCAGGACTTCCGGCTGACAAAACCACGTGTCGTGTTCTTTGAAGCATTCAAACATTATGCTACATCATCTGTCGTTGGCTTTAAAAAGGTTTAAAAACAGCCTCGTTTTAGAATTCTGCTACAACGACGGCACTTCCTGAAACCTATTATTTGTTATAATATTAGGTTGGTGCAAAAATAATGACGTTAGAATGTCGTTTTTTGACGTAGAAAAGTACGTCAAAAACGACATTATTACGTCATTATTTTTGCACCAACCTAATAGTAATAGTAGTTTTAATATTAATAGTCGTTGTATTAAAACGAGGATTTGGTGACGAAAGTTTTATAGTCAGAGCGATTCACAACTCAGTGCCTAGGTAATTAATGAATGGTTATCCTAATGAGGATAAGCTGTTTGATAAGACAGGAAATCAAAACGGAATTTTCCCTGCATCATAATATGAAATTCATTCTATATTCACCTCCTACAACTTTGCTGAGCCCAATTAGAAATGACAAAAAAAAAAAGGAAAGAGATGAATAAATGAAAAAGGGACACAAATTAGAGATGATTAATAACAGTCAGGGAGCACCATGCTTCTGTTTGGCTTGAAACATAAATCCCATTTATTTCCGGGCATGTGGACTGACCGCCCGTAACGCACAACAATAAATCCAATGTCTGCGCGGTTCCGAATGACCAAGTTATACTCCATGTGGCTAAGTCTGTCTAAAAGCCGTGGAAGATTTTATGATGCGCTCTTTAGTTACGGTAATAACACTTGTTAGAGCGGATGTCTCATGACTTTGAATCTTTGGTCATCAAATTAAAAAGGAAAAATGATTTTAGAGGAAATGTAAAAAGCAGGGAGTCGTTGCCAATTACACACTCACCAAAGGTTTACGTCTAATGTTTGACCTGAGCTGGAAATACTACAGAAAATGGCACTATTCCTGTAAAAACCAAAAGAACACTGATTCAATTCTATCTATCTATCTATCTATCTATCTATCTATCTATCTATCTATCTATCTATCTCATCCCTCTCATCCCTCTCTCTGTACACACACACACACATACATGTATATATATATATATATATATATATATATATATATATATATATATATACACTAAAGAGCCAGAACCTACCTACCAAGGTTTCACCTAATGGACATTCAGTATATATATATATATATATATATATATATATATATATATATATATATATATATATATCTGAAAGACAGGTAAAATGATTTCACCCCTTCCATTTGGCATAATATGATAAAACATCATTTCATATTGTTTTTTTTTTTTATTTTAGAAAGGCTTATTTGCACGATTCAGCACTTTCTCGCAATGATCTATCTATCGGAACACACTCACTAACCGTTATATGATGTAAATTCCGATAAAAAATACCTGAAAATACAAAATCAAAAAATCTGTAATCCTCGTTTTGGTTTAATATAAAATATAAATCCCGTCTATTATATATATATATATATATATATATATATATATATATATATATATATATAAATTGTAAGTCAGTCTATTCTGATATATTATTCCCTATTTACATTGTTCAGAATATCGATCTAATCTTTGTTGCTATATTTATCACAACGTTTCGGCTGTTGTAAGCTCCGGCTTTCTTCAGGTGGTTGGAATGTCGAATGAACCCTTTATTTAACTCGCTATGGTTGCCTGTTCTAGTTCCATGTGCCATACCTAATGGATGTCAGTTATCAATTATCTCCTGTTAATTCCCCTGTCCACGTTCTCCGCCACCTTAACCAGGCATTGAACTCACACTGTTTGGCTCCTGTCACTGGATCTAACTAACGCCATTATCCACTGGAGATAATGGCGTTAAAAATATAAGGCGTTAAAAAAATTAAGAAAATCTACTTGAAAATTATTTACTCATGTATGAACAATGTAGAGAAAATTATAAATTATCTCAATAATAATATTATTAGAGAATTTAATGTTAATCAATTATAAAAAAATACTTCCACGTGTAATTGCAGACTAAAAACTTAATGCCAAGTGGGGGGCTACGTATGACAGAAAACGTTGTGTCCGAAGCCATTATATTTATATTGGAATATCTGCTGTGAATTGGTAACGACGCCTTTATATCTAGCGCCATACCTTCACTAATGAATCCCTTAAACAACAAAGAACGTTATCGAAATACTATTGAGATCTGGTGGAAAACGGCTTCACCCCAGATGTGAAATGGAGAATTAACTCTGGAGCTCAAACGCATAGAAACTTTAGAGAGAGATATGACCTCTGCATTAAGGAGAAAATCATTATAATCGAACATAAGGATCCTGAGTAATTACTAAATCATCGCAACGAGATTATCTTTAAATGTGGACACAGACATCGTCTCAAAATAACAAATTACATCTAATATTTGCGAGGCCTACCCATAGAAACACCGGAAGTTTTAATTATCTGTAACTGAAATAAAACCTGATGTCGCTATTTATATAGGTTTAACTGCTTATGTTATATATCCGTATAGATGTTTGTGTGTGGGCATATGCATGTTGCTATGTATCCTTATAATAGTGTTGACATTTGGAGGTGATTATAAGGTATTTATAAGTATACACATATGTTGGTGTATGTGCATTTAGGAGTTTATATAGTGAGATATTTACTTGCTGGTATTTGAATATATACATGCACATACGCGCACACGCGTGTATGTGCGTGTATATATATATGTATGTATATATGTATATGTATGTATATATATATTTATGTGTGTATATATCTATGTGGAGGTATATAGGTATTTGTGTGTGTGCATGTGTTTATATAGACATTTATACAAGAATATATATGGTTAAATGGGTTATAAATGATCTAATATTTCCGGTTCTTCATTATGAAGTTACCGTTATTCCTCTCGTGTGTATGATTGCTATTATTATTATTATTATTATTATTATTATTATTATTATATTTTTTTTATCATTATTACGATATTATAAAGATAAAATATTTAATTTAAATCTTTTTTTCATTTCGAAATGTTTTACGAATTTTTTTTAAGATTAAAATTTTAGAATTTGTATCTTTAGGTTTTAATTACATATTTTTTGCTCCTTAATTGTTATTCATAAATTTTATAATGTCAATAATATTAATATTTATTGTTTGTTTATCTTTCATTCACATTATACTTTTTTCTTTTATTTTGTTGACAATTTTTAAATGTTTAAATTAATTTCAAACGTCAACTCCAAAATATATTTTGTTCAAATTCACCGCAATATGCCCATATATGTTAATTTATTCATCCTTTTCTTCTGCCTTTTATACTTTCCCCATTTTGTATTTGCCATTCTTTTCTCACACCCTGATTTCCACATCTGCTTTCTTATATCTTTGCTTCTTTTTTTCTCTTTATCTCGTTTCTGTAAGATGACTTATTAAATAGTTCGATGTCTGGTCCTTAACCCCTCCTCTCTTACTCATAAGTATCTTCATAAAAATAGATTTAAAATTACTCCTCTCTCCTTTACACTCTCTCTATTACCTTACATCAACTTAAAACTATCCCTCAAAATGTGTAAAAATCATACGTAAATTTTAAACCATTTTTTCACACTTGGACATGTGATCTGGTGACCCAGGTAAAACCACCTACCTGGGGAAACAAATATAATCAATGAACCCTTAAGGTTGCCTGTTTTCTAATAAAATTGAATTCATATATATATATATATATATATATATATATATATATATATATATATATATATACACAAGCTGGTATATTTACACGTACGTATGAATATATTTTTCACCAGGTTTTATAAAGACAGTGCTCAATGTTATTGGACAGAACTATAAATATATATTAGTAAAAATACGTACTACCCAACCTCGATAGCACGACTCGGAGTTTCAAGCAGTTGATGCAATCCTCAAATGCAAGTATCGACGTTGGATATTATGTATATTCACTAAGATATATATATATATATATATATATATATATATATATATATATATATATATATATATATATATTAAACTAAAGACCAACACGTCTGTTGACATATCTCAGCAAAAGAATTTGAAAATACTCACAGTATAAGTACCTTAAAGCACACATTTCAGGAATATGAAATTAAATACAGCCACTATTCCAATAATTTTAGAAGAATTTAGAATAACTGACAAGAATATACATACACAAATATTAAGAATATTTACGGAAACCCGCCACTATATTAGGCAGTAAATCTTTGTCTTGACACAGAAACAAATCTTACATAGTAATATGATCTATAAATTTAAAAATGAAAGCTTATTTGACTTCAGATCTCAGATAAAAGACCTGATCTCGGACTGAAAGAATCAAGAAATCAGATAATAATAATAATAATAATAATAATAATAATAATAATAATAATATAGCAGTTGCAACGATATGATAGAGTTAGATCACTCTTCTCCACTGATCACTCTCCGAATTATTTCGGAGGTGTTCTTGTCGAACTCTTGTCGAACTCTCTGCGTCTGTAGAGAAGCAACCCAGGCGATGATATGCCAAAGGGCGGAGATTCGTCTGGGGTGGTAGACAGTTACCCGTCTCCGTTTTTACGGGGTATACGGGGAATTTTTGCTCGTAGGCTCGGACACCTCACAATAAACTCGGCCTTGTGCCACATCCGATCGTGTGGGGTGGTTAGTGAATATCAGACAGTACATACAGTGAACAATATGTTGCGCATTCAACCTCCCTCACAAAGGTGATTGTTGGGAACATGTTGAAACACGTCTTCCTACAGATGTTGTAGCCCCAACCGGCAAAAAATTCATTTTTGAACACGATTAACAAATTAATATATACAACTACTTCATGATAAAAAAAATCAATAGAATAGAATGTGACATCTCAAGAAAAAATGGGATTGTTTGAAAAAATATTAGGGGTGTGCATATATTGGTTGTTTTGGAGTTTTTTTTCTTTGAAAACTGAACTTGGATTACGGACGATTGTTTTCGCCTCAATTTCATGTTCTTAGTTCTTTCATTTTTTTTTCCTCATTTTTCTTTGTGTATTGGTTTGTTCATTTACAAGCCAAAACATCTAAGGTTTTTTTCCAGACAAGTATAATTACTAATATATATATAAAATTGGTCCATACAAAATAAATTCCAATAACCAACAATTACTATTCTTAAAAGAGTGCTCAATACAGAGTAGAGCGAATATAATTATTTATTTAAAAATTATAAACATAAATTTATTATAAAATCACTACAAAAATAGCCATTTTGTTTCAACAACTCTGGTGTTTTATCAAGTGATGATGTTGAATGTAGATTGTAGAATAAAGATTTTAAAAGGTTCAAATTAATTAACCACCCCTCGTGAGGGGAAACGCTGTTACATGAGCTGAAATGGCCAATCACAATACAAGTATACAAGAATTCAAAAAACTTGACAAAGAAGTAAGGTTATAATAACTATTTAATGCTTTAAAATTAGTTTTATACTAAAATAGAATTTATTCTAACTAATAATTATTAAATTGTATGATAAAATTTGAAATTAAAATTAAAAACTACCCATTTCAAAAATGTAAATTTAATCTGTATTAACTTTAAAATTTTAAAATTATTGAGGAAAAAAGAAAAAATACATATGTTAATCTATTCATTTTTTTTTCTATTGAAATTACATTGGAATAAACGTTAAGATCGACTGCCCTTAACTTAATGACAACATGGATACAAGTGTATACATGGGATTATGACATCTTGCGAAAGACAATACAAACACAATCAAATTACAATACGTAAGCACGCAGACATATTTAGATATATACACACACACAAAAAATGACGAGACAGGAAATATTTGCATGACCTTTTACAAAAAAAAAATTAAACCACACACATACACAATTAAATGTGCATGCAATTTACTATACACAGTCACCGAAAATGATACGTACATATACTCACATACATTGACATAGACACTCTGATATAACACTCAAGAAATATTCAAGATTGAAGGTGTTATTAAACGAATTCTAACCACATATTAAAATATAACTTATACGGAAAAATATATATAGATAAAAATGGTCTAATAGAACAGAGAAATAAACAATAGGTAATGAAAGGACATTAAAATAGATATATACATATAAAAATAACACCATCTAATATATAAAAACGAAGATTCCAAACACACATATACACCTTATTGTACATTAGGTGAAAGAAAATAAGAACTGCCTACAAATATATGTGTACATTGTACACACATTCATCACTACAGACAGAAGTACAGAAAAGCCAACCTATAGAAAAACACATACACACATATATACATATACACGCATACACACACACACCCCCACACACACACACATATATATATATATATATATATATATATATATATATATATATATATATATATATATATATATACGCATATCCTGAGTCCTCACATCTTGCATAAATTTCTTTCTAAGGCACCTAAACAATTTGCAAATTCTGATACAAAACATTTGTTGTTCCTTGAAGCCTCTGGATGCGAATTGGTGACAACTAGTTATTGATGCTTATGTAGAAAATATGTAATTGAGTCGAGCAGGGATGATACTGTCACAAACCAGAGAAGGTTATTGAGAACGACCCAATCAACATAATATTGTATTTCAACACCCAAACAGAGTGCATACCTGAGGCCATCAAACCAAACAACACTGTCGTTGAAAAAAAAGTAACTAAGAAAATGCCTCCTCATCGATATGAGTGTTTCTGTTGAAAAGAAATATCACATTGACATCTGGATTGACGTTGTGGGAATGGAGAGGCCACTATCGTCTAGGTTATCACTGGGGCTTTTGAATCTATACCATCGAACATAAAGCCGTAGATTAAGAAAGACAGAATATCGTCTTGTATCCCATCGCTTTAGAAGTCTGAGTCTCTTGTCTTGGCAAATATCCTACGAAAGTTTCTATCTGTTTGAGGTCGTACGATTTGATGAAGAACGCTTATAATGTCAGACATCTATTTGAAAACGAAATACCATGAAATGAAAAAGTCAAACCTATTTTAAGAAAGGGTAACACAGTATGCAAAGATAGGTTATATAGGAGAAAGAGCCACTGACAAAATACTAGAATTTTACCAGGCGTGACATTATCCGCACAGTCTAAAATATACCCTGCATTATGAAACACGTCATATTTATTTTACTTAAATTACTCAGATAATCCTGAAATAGATGAAGATATTTAGTCAGAGTGTTGATGCTTCTCTGAGAGTAAACCACAGATTGAAATTGGAAGTGGTTGAAATTGAGAAAAATATATACAGTTCTGAAAACAGCAACTGTACCTGCCTTTATTAATGAAATTGAAGCTGTTCTGGAGGACTCGCCAGTAATTTGTAAGAATTGGAAATCAGATGAACAATTCAAATCATTCGAACATCAGAATACCACAATATTTTTGTTAATCATTTCACCCCAAACAAGACAATAAAGCCATTAAGACGCAAAGGGTTACTGAGTGTTAGAGAATATGAAAAGAAATTGCTATTAATGAAAAAGGACAATTAAAGTACAAGAATAAAGAAGATAATGATTTACATTGCCATTAAATTTTTAAAGATCAAGTTGACATGAAAGCAAGAAGATGGAAAAGTGTTCCACAAGCGAGATGTACGATAGAAGAAACTGTTATCATAGAACTTACGGTTACCTGTAACCATTTCAACGGTAAAATGACGTGACAGTGTCGCCAATTTAGTACTGCGCTTAACTTCATTAAGTCTCTGGTGCCATGTTAGATAATTCATGAGAACAATTATCATGCGGATTTAAAGAGAAGTAATCCACGTTATGGCGGTGGGAAAGGGAATGAAGCCAATACAAGATGTCAGTACCAATAACATTGCAGATTCTTCTTCTGATTTTATCAAGAATCTTTTAATATATAGCAGGAGCACCAAAGCAGATATAGCAGCAATATTCAAAGAACTAATGAATTAGCTACAATACTGAGGAAAGTGCTAGAATATCGATGATAATTGCTGTTACTCCACTGAAAGTTAAAACTGTAAAAAGAGTAAATAACCTACTTACTATCACAGAATTAGTTGGCAGTTCCCTCTTTGTTATAGAATGTCGCATTATTACTTCATGAGCGGGAATACTCGGAGATAGCCAAGTTTCGAGAGGATTTTATTTAGGTTTGAAGCACATGGCAATGGAGGTGAGTTTGGAATCATATCTAAGCATGACTCTCTTGAACGTAATTAGTTGGAGGTGTTGTTATGAACATGTTTTGCTTTGGTGAATTAAGCTAGGCCACAGTACATAACAAGCTCGCTAACTCAGAATTGCTTGGCACTTTCCCCTTTGTTATAAAATGTCGTATTATCCATCTTTCTTCATGAGCAGCAGTATTCGAAGATGACCGGGTTTCGAGAGGTTTTTACTTAGGCTTGAAGCACGTGTTACTTGAGACACTCGTAACCGAGATGTCGAAATGAGCAGGGCTACTGGACCTGACAAATCCCAACTGCAGCTTTTATCAGAATTCCTCATCGTATCGCGTACATTCGCTTGTGATGCATGTGCTTGGTGTATAGCTATATGACTTGGTGTCATGAGGGGTATACTAAGTTTCGTGTATTTTCATTCCAGCGTTATTTTGTTGGCATGGTGCTCCATCACTCTTTAACAATCATGTGAAAATCTACAAAAAAGTGGAAGATGAGAAGTCTCTTAAATAAGATAATGGTGTATTTTTTATTAATGTTTACCCAGTACAAGGCCTAAGAGCCGATCAAGGTAGAGGGTTACTGTGTGAAGTTGTATTAGTGCAAAAAAGGACAAGAAGTGAAATTCTTGTGGCCATGCAGGAAAGATAACACCTAATATTAGAATTAATTATGTCAAGACTTAATTAGTAAATGAAAGTATAGTTAGAAGTATAGAATCGAATTACATTTCAGAAAGTAACAGAAAGCCAATCCTATACAGAAGCCAAGGGAGAAACCTCTGCTTTTGTTCAAAATAACAGGGAGGAGTGTGAACCGGACGATAGGCAAACCTATCTACTCCTATTAAACTTGATACAAAATTATGAGAATTAACAAAAATGAACTGAAATTGAAATAATTATAATAATTAAAAGAACATTTTATCGGGATTATTTGGATGGGAATTTATCTTATTCGCACAAACATTATCATTATTTTAATTCCTGATCTTCATTTTTTCTATAACAATTATCATGATAGTATTTACAGAAAAGAAACACGAAAGCAACGTTATGGCGGTAGGAAAATTAATGAAGCCGATATACCAGGTCAGTACGAGTAACATTGCAGATTCTTCTTTCGACTATCAAGAATCTTTAATATATATAAGAAGCATCAAACCTCATATAGCAGCAATATTAAAAGAAAGACCGAATTAGCTAAAATACCGAGGAAAGTGCTGGAGTATCGATGATAATTACCGTTACTCCACTGAATGTTACAAATGTAAAAAAAAAAAAGTAAATAACTCGCCCACTCACGCAGAATTACTTGGCAGTTCGCTCTTTACTATAAAATGTCGCATTATGCATATTTCTTCATAAGCGGGAGTACTCGAAGATGGCCGAGTTTCGAGAGGATTTTACTTTAGCTTGAAGCACATGGCAATGGAGATGAGTTGGGAATCATATCTAATTACTTAGCAACAATCTCAACCGGGCCTTCTTCATATATAATTTTGTTGTAATTTGTAAAGATGGAAATTCGATAGAAATCCTTTACTGAATTTATGGTTGTAGATACTTCTCATGACTTAGTTGTTATTTCCTATCAGATTTCTTTCCAAGTGCTACAACATTAACATCTCTTAACACATGGTAGAGTAAATTAAATCGCTGGTTAATGCATAGCAGCTTACCTGGCACTTGCGGTTTCAATCCCTGGTTGTGCTAAAACGTCAAGTACTCTTATTGATAAAACAAAGAGGTGGCGCAAGTGTCAATATGAACAGAGAATTCTGACGAAAAATATCCAAGCATCATGGGAACAAGAATTAGAAAAATCTACCTCCACCCTTGGATTGAATAAAGAATTCGGTTCGAAATTTCAAGATGGTTAACGAGTGCGAAGAGAGAAATTCGAGAAAGACTAGATGGTAAAAAGACCGAAATGTTGTGAGCATAACAATCAAGTTGATGCTGCTGGCTCGAATAAGCATATAAGGAATATTAGAAGGAAATGGAAGAGAAAGAACGTGGAAATGGTTTAAGTCTAAAAAAAAAACAAGAAAGAAAACTAAGATAAAAACGTGTTACGAAACAAGTGGAAATTAGAAGAAGCTGTCGAATTCAGAAAGTTACTCGAATCGTAGATATTATTCAGATGCTCAAAATGAAATCAGAAAAAAGTGTCTCAAAATATTAACAACCAAGCCACAATCATAAAAATAGTTATTTTCTCGTTTATCCGGTCTAACAAGAATATTTGCTTCTTCTTCTTTAAAAATGTTTAGTTATCTTTTATTTTCCATTATTTATATTTTTTGTACATTTTTTATTTATTTATCAGTCGCGGTTGAAGGTAACATTTCTTTTACCTCGTTAATCCACGGAATTCATTTTGGTTTCCGGTCCTTTTATCTAAAATAATTCTTTCGTGTGTCATTCGAGTTCTTTGCGATATTTTCACAGTATATTTCATTATTTTCTTTTGCCTTTGGATCCATCAATTTTTCTTTGTTTCGTTTGCTTTCTGCTGTCTTATATCTTTTGTTTCATCTCTATTCGTTCTCCTCAATTTGTTTTATCTTCACATATTCTTTTGTCTTTTTCGTTTTTCTTTTTCTGTTCTTCATTCATTGTTTTATAAATTCTACTACATTCTCATTCCTTTTAACCTTCATTTATTCATTAAAAAAAGTTATTCATTTTTCTATATTCCATTCATTTTTAAATTTTTGCTTTTTATCTTCCATTTTTTCTTTCCTTCTTTTTATAATTTTCATTTATTTATTTTTCAAATGGTTGCTTCATTTTTCTTTATTCCGTTTCTTCTTTCCTTTCTTTTAGAACCTTCATTTATTTATTTATTTTTCTGATGCTGTTTTCGTTTTTCTCTATTTCATTCACTTCTGAAACATTCATTTCTATCTTTACTTTCTTTTTTTCCTTCCTTTCAAAATCTCCATTTATTTATTTAATTTTCATTTAATTTTCATTTAATTTTCATGTTTCCTTTGTTGTTCGTCTTTCCTTCTTTTATAATCTTCATTTATTTTTTAAATGTTTTCTTTATTTTCCTCTCTTTCATTAATTTCTAAATCTTTCATTTTTTTTTATCTCTTCTTCTTTCCTTCATTTTATAAACTTTAATGATTCAATTTTCTTCATTTCTATAAATCATTCATTTCAAAATCATTCATTTTTATCTTCTATTTCTCCTTTCCTTCCATTTACAATCTCGTTTTTTTCATGTTTCTTTCTAGACAATTCCTTCCGTTCATCTTCTTTTCTTTATTCTCTTTTTCTTAATCTTCTTTAGCCTTCTCATCAATGTATATGTATTTTTCTATCTATTTAGATGTATTTTGTTTTATATTTCATCCATTCACTTATTTTGTCCTTTACTTAGAAACAAGGCTATAATAAGGTTACACTGTATGGTAAGCTACAGTATTAAATAGATCTAAGCATCATCCATGATTCATTTTATTTGACTTGATTTAGCCGACAGGAGTATTCACTTCTTTTCGTTGAAACTTTACCATCATTACTTTTCATTCATTACATCAGTAATTTTCTACTTAACTCTTTCTTTTTGACTTCATTCCTCCTTCCCTTTCTTTTTTCATTCTTACCTTTTCTATCTTCAATGGCGTCTACTTCTTTCCTTGTTAAATTTAACTTCTTTATTTTCATCTAAGTTTCTTCTTTTCTTTTTCTTTCATTTATCTATTTTCTTTTCATTCTTCTTTTTATTATTGTCTGTATTTTCTTTTTCCTTTTTTTTCTCTGTTACTTTCTTGCTCAGTCAACTCATTTCATTCATTCCTTCTTGTTCGCATTCTCGTTTTCATATTTCTTTTTTCCTTTGTATTTTATTGTTTTCTATTTTATTTTTATTTTTTTATTATTATTTAGACCGCTTTCTTTTCCATCTCATTTCTTTCCAATTTTAATTTCTTTTTATTTTTCATTCATTCTCTTTATTTATCCTTCTTTACTCACTCGTTCATTTTCATTATTTATATTTTTATTCTTTCGCTTTTTTATTGCCCGTTTCATTTTCTTCATTTCATTGTCCCTTCAATCTTTTATTTATTTTGTTGCATTTTACTTTCTTCTTTTAGCTAGTTATCTTTCTGTCTTTCTGTTATTTTTCTTTCTTTCTTTCGTTCGTTTTTTCTTGTTCGCTTTTTCTTCCTTTAGCTAGTTCCAATTTTGTATTTTTTTTCTAGCTATTTCTCTTTCTTAAATGTTACATTTCTCATTTTTTTTACTTGGTACACTTTCTTTCCTTCTTTCTTTAGCTAAATATCATTTCCTTCTTTATTTCTTTCTTGATTTCTTCCTTTAAAATTGTCCTCTCTATCTCCCTTAATTTTTCTTCTATCTATCTATCTATCTATCTATCTATCTATCTATCTATCTATCTATCTATCTGTTTTCATTCTTACAACTTAATTACATTTTTCCATTTTTTTTACACTCTAAATTTTCTTGTATCTTTTTCTTGGCATTCCAAATCATTTATGTTCATTTTTATCCACCTTTATTTTTCTAACATTCTCGTCGTATTTTCTTTATTTTCAGTTAATTTGCTTCTTTTACAATTTTTTCTCTTTCCGTTTGTTTAATTTCCTCTATTTAAATCCATTTTCTTGAACCATTGGGACACGTTCTCCTCTTTGGTTAGGAGCCTTAATATTGCTATCTACAACACCCACCCATCAGTTTTCACCATCTCCCCGCCTGCCCCAAACTTGATTTTTTCCCCTTATACACACAATACCTATTGTCGGGGTACGCCCTCTGCTACAACAACCTCTGGCAAATGGGAGGTAATTACGAAAAAATTCCCAAACGTATTGCCTAAGGATACACATCCTGGATTAATGGCAGACGGCGCGAATGCAGCCAATGGAGTAAGGAACGACTTGTTTAGCTCTTCGTCGTCTTTATGGCCAATGCCGCCACCTGCAGAAGACAAGAAGTAAGAACATCAACAAAGTGGATAAAAGAATGGGAAACACAATTGTAACAGAGAAAAAGAGATGGATAGACTAAAATATAAAACATAAAAACAAAAAAAAAATATAGGCAAAAATTTTTGTTTATAAATCATCACTGTTTTGTTTACTGTTTCTAATTTTGTGAATCCCTTGTCTTTCTCTTTCACTTTACTTCTTTCTTTTCTGCTTTCTTTCTATTTTGCTTCCTTTATTTCTTTTGTTGCCCTCTTCTTGTGTCAGATATTTTCTTCTTTCTTTAATCTTTATCAATTCTTTCTTCCTTTCTGTTTTTTTCTCTTTCATTATTCTTTTTCATTATCGTTCATTTTTTCTGTCATATTTACTTAGACATACGTCCAACCGTATCTGATTCTCTACTCCTTTTTTATTTTACATATAATTGTTTCCGTCTTCGTTTTATGTTTTTTTATTATCTGATCACCAGTAGAAAATGTACAAATACGTTGACTAATGGTAATGGTGAAATTAACCGATTTCATACAGGATATCTTAGATATTCTGTGACTTAACAGTTAAAAGTTTATGTCGATTGAAATTTTTAGAATAAGTTTTTCAAGCAATTAAACCCCTCAGCGCTGACGGCTGGGGCTTCAGAATATGCCGACTGAAAATCTGCAGATGGGTAAGACCCCCAAATGAGGCGTCCTGGGTTAGATGATCAGCTACATCCAACAGCAAGACCTCTGATCAGTAGGTTTTGAGGAGCGTGGAACAACCTCTTAATTGCTGATGTTTTCAGGTCCGTCCTGACCCGGGGTGGCAGCACCTGATAAGGCCCCAACTATGGTAAAATAATTGATCCCACCAAACTGGGGTCCAAACACTATGAAAGGGAAAAATAGATTTTAATATTATCAGTACGTTTTTGTAAAAAAAAAAAAAAAAATACCAGCAACGAATTTTTGGAGAAAAAAGTGATTACCAGCTATACATTATTACCAGCAGGGTATTTTTGAAAAAAAATACAAGCAATACATTTTTGAAGGAAAAATATTAACAGCAATACATTTTTTGAAAAAAAAAATACCACCAGTAATAAAAATCTTGTTGGCATTAAATAACCCATGCCATAAAACTAAACAAACCGAGCCAAACTCCTCAAATCAAATAACTGCTATCATTCTAGTTGTGTTGTGGGTTTCTTTGAAAAAAAATCGTTGATGTTTGTATGGAAAATTAACATCTTGATTATATCATGATTTTTGATTTCTAGTTTCATGTGCTAAATATTTTTGTTATTGTTGTTATTGGATGTGTTCAGTAGATGTTGTATTTGTTGTTTGGTAAAGACCTTTGTGATATTTTTATAAGACCTGGTGAAGAATCGGCTTCTTTAAGATTATTGTTAATCGGAGAGCCGAGTTCGAATCTCTGTTCGGTTTTTATATTAACTTACACGCAAAATACCCTTGCGAATAGTATGGATCAACCTCTTCTTCCTCCAGCTATGGATTAATTAACAAGACTTGTAACAGTAAATTATTAATATATTTCAATATTCTTACAATTAAAACATATTTTCTGGCTTTAAATAACCTGAAAAGGGTTGATAAGCCGTAGAAAACGAAGAAAACAATCGCATTAATTGATTTTATACAGTTATGACGGCTAATTGATCAAACATTGGTAAATTAGAATCATGGTGAAACGAGAACATTTCATGAAAACTTGGAACTACAAGGATCTGATATTTCAATGGAAAAGGGACAGTTGAAATATCAAAGGCATATAATGAGAAAAGATGGCCTGCAGAACCTAACACTCACAGGACATAATGAAGGCAAGGAAAATTATGGGAAACAGAGTGTAAACTACTTAAAGATTTCTGTTAAGTCAAGACAGTACAAGAGAAAAATGTTTGGTAAAGGCTGAAATATTACTGAAAAAAATAAAGGAAGTTTGGAGAGATAAGTTCAACCTGAAATGACACAAAATAAAATAATTTACAACAGCATTGAATTTTTCCATATAATTCATCGAGTTAAGCAATTTACAAAGAGGAATACTACTACTAGTAGTAGTAGTACTACTACTACTACTACTACTAATAGTAATAATAATAATACCCACTACATATAATATGGTAAAAACATTAATGGACATGATGAGAGCGAATGAATTTCAAACAGGGGAGATAACGCGTAGAAAGTGTTATGTAATCGTCAAAGTAGGAAATTGCTACAGTAGTAAAGATGCGTTTTAAGAACTGATTAACCCTCTAGGAAATGAATTTCAGTCCGAATTAAACGAAGCCGAGTTCTAAATAAAACATCTGCCAGATAAAATGGACAAAGATATTTCGACCGTTTGTTGTTGTTTCATTTAGGCTTACTCGGGCGTGTCGATTGTGTCAGTCACAGGCTTTGGGTAAAGGTGGGTCAGCGTCGACCGAAGGATGAATATCATATCAAGCAAAGGAGAGACAGATGAAATATATATTAATGGATTTCAGATATTTACATTTAGGTGTAAATGTACATGCTTCATTCGAATCTGGCTTAATAAATTTGAAAAAATCTACCGTTTTGGAGTTATCAACAACAACATTTTGGATTCATTCGCGTCGTTGGTGGCAACCATTACTGGCCTTGTTTGCATACATTCACTGCAGAAAGCTAAACGCGAAAGAATGTAGTTAAAGGGCTTGTTTTTACTGATCTCAGTTACTGCGCAGAACTATTTGCGTACACACGCTCAATTGTGCATTGCGTGCGCAATAATCAAGAGAAGTGAATAATACTCATAACTATTCCGCAGTGAATGTATGCAAATAACGCCTGTAATGGTGGTCGCGACACACATGAATCCGAACTTTTACTATCGATAACTCTAAAACGGTACATTTTGTCAAATTTATCAAGCCAGATTCGAATGAAACATGTGCATTTGCACCTTAATGTAAGCATTATGGACATTTTTAATGCGAATTGAGCGCAGGTGCTAAACTGCAAATTAACCGAGATATGAGGATCAGTAGGCGATGAAAAACAGAGTGGGAATGATTACAGAATATCCTTTAGTGTGATAACTTCCAAAAGGTTGCAGAACATGTTTCTAGTTTTGTTTTCTTTCATTTTAATCGTGCTGTAAATATTGCTTTTACGGTTTTCATTTATTTTAAATTAAACATTTAGGATATTCTTTTAAACGTTTTTATATACGTTTGTTTTATCTTGAAAAGGTAGCTACCGCCAAGTCTACACACTACACATAACTAGATCCCTATCCGACTTTCACATTTTTCACTGTTACCGAAAAACCTTTCAGAGAGATCTAAACACTGACACGTAGCCGACACATATAGAAAGAGTTGATCCTGTCCTTATCTTCACTGCGACCCTGCGATCACAAAGGGCCATAACTTTGATGCTGATATGGAGTATTCGGGTTTTAATGAACTTTCTAAAATAATTAGTAATTTACAAAAACCAACAAAACTAAAGGTAATTTAAATACATTTATCATTTATTATACTTTTACTTTAATCTTTCACGGATTTGGTCTTTTAAACTCTCGCTTAGTAAAATATATTGAAAAAACCCGCCATTGTCAAAAGAAACACAAACATCTGGAAGTAAAATAACATACAATTGTACAAAAACAGTTAGCGACAAAAAATCTTGACGTACTTTATAGAACAATTGGGATATGTTTTAATCTTTCTTCCTTTGTCTTCAAATCTTAAAACATTTTTTACTGTTTTATCTTTCATCTTATTAATGCTAATTCTTTATCGTAACTATCGAGTAGTTTTACATACTACGATGCATACCAAGCAGAAATAATGTCTGATATAACTTAAACTAATACACTTGGAAGATTGTCTGACATGAGCAACGCCCAACAAATCAGGCTACGAAGATCAACTTGTTTAGCGAAGTTAATTCGCCCTGTATTCATTCTAATTTGATTTTTAAAAATTCCATATTTCCATATTGTTTATTTTAAGATGAATAGTGTCGTAAGATACGCAGATGACACATTACTCATAAGAAACACGGAAAATAAATTACAAAACCTCCTACAGAAGGTAGCGACGGACAGCAAAAAGAAAGGACTAAGCATAAACTATAAGAAAACAGAATGCATGTTCATCAGTAAAATGGTGAGCCCGAAATGCGATTACAGGTTGGGGACATTAAATTAAGTATGTACGGAACTTTAAATATCTGGGAAGTGGTTTTACAGAGGATGGTAAGTGCGAAGCTGAAAACCGAAGACGTATTGGGATGGCCAAAGAAGCATTTCAAAAGCTGGGCACAGTATTACGAGACAGGAAGATTTCTTTGGCAACAAAGAAAGGTGTACAGAACTGCTACTCAGTGAATGTTGGACAGTCTCCACAAAGATAAAGAAGAGGCTCAAGGCAGCGGAGGTATTGTTCTACAGAAGGATGTTAAGGATATAATGGACCGAGCGTGTAAGCAAAGATGAGGTTTTGGAGAGGATGCAAACAAGGAGGAAGCTTATATTTAACATCAAGAAGAGGCAATTGAAATTTATGGGACAGGTAATGAGAAAGAAGAGCTCAGAGAATCTGATAATCGCAGGTCGAACAGAGAGAAAGAGAGAAAAGGGAAAGCAATACATGATATACCTAGCGGACTAAAGGAACTGGATGACAGAACAGGACCTGGGAGAAGTAGCAAAGGGCCAGTACTTATTGAGAGCTAGAAGGTATAGGGGGAAATGAAGAGCCATGATCGACTACGTCCTGAAGGGATACGATACATGAAAAGGAAAGATGTGGTGTAATTTATTTGCGCAGAAAACAGTTTGGTGAACCAAGTTTCATGCGAAATGGATATTTACTCGTCTCCCTACGATGGCCAGATGTGACACGAGATCTTCTTTAATGTGAGGTGCCCGTCCACGTAAGTATGGACCAAGGTCAAATATTGCTTAGTCTCCGCAAACGCTGTCTATTGGCATTCACCCAATCTTCCTCGTTGATGCTCTCATAGAGATGCTACCGTTGGGTTGGAATCTCCGAGAATAGTCATCCTTTTCCCGTGTAATGCAATTCAGCAAGAATACAGATTAATGGATAATTTATTGTCAATTGAACACTAGAAGCATTTGATATTGTCGTGGGAAAAGAATTTTGAGAACAAAATTGCTATCATATATATTGTCTGGTGTTAAAAAAAATTGCCAAATATTTAAATTTTCAGACTTACTCGATTTTTGCTAACTCCGATTCGTATTTCGAATCACAGGCAGTTACACCTACTGACAAAAATCCACTCTCTCTTCTTGGATTTTATGTTTAATCATTGAAGGTTAGTCCTTTCTTCTCGCTATTCTTTACTTCCTTCTGGCAGAATTACTATAGTTTTCTGTGTGCCATATATTGTTACAATTTTAATTATACTTTATGAAATGGACAAATTCAGGCAATTATTTTTAAGACATTTTTTATGTTTATACCTTCTTTTTATAGATACAAATATTTAAGTAAATGCTCTGTTTATAATAAGCAGTATTAATAACATTTACCAGCCTGAATGTCCGATAAATTTTCATAGAAAATATGCGTCTTCCGACAGGAATCGAACCTGTATCCTATACGGAACCGTTATATAGCCTGACGTGCCTTTAAACGGAGCGTTCGGTTAGCAAGGTCGATTTTACTGTTTTTTAAACGCAATTCTTCATGATTTTCTAGCATACATTCATATCTGCTCAATGCGTATCCAAATGACGTCACACATTATGAAATGGAAAAATTCCGACAATTTCTCGGACATTCAGGCCGGTAAATGTTGTTAATACTGTTTATTATAAACAAAGCATTTACTTAAATATTTGTATCTATTAGGTTGGTGCAAAATAATGACGTAAGAATGTCGTTTTTGACGTTAAAAAATACGTCAAAAACGACATTATCACGTCATTATTTTTGCACCAACCTAATATAAAAAGAAGGTATAAACATAAAAAATAACTTAGAACGAGGAATCGAAGATATCAAAAATGCAGTAAGAGGAGAGAATGTATGGCTGCCAACAAGAAAAAAACATCTTAAGAATTGACACTTCCTTGTATAGACAAACGCACATACAGACATACTTATATATATATATATATATATATATATATATATATATATATATATATACATAGATGCATACGTACGTACATACATACATACAGAATGTATGGTTTTCAGAAAAAAAGAATCGGTGATGTCAAGAGCAAACAATTGGAGAAGTTTAATTATATTGGAATTGTTTTAGCAGAAAATGAAAGATGTGACACCGAGATCCTAACTTGCATTAGAATAGTAAAAGATGCCATCCAAAAGCTAAATAAAGTATTAAGAAATAAAAAGCTAGTACTGAAATGATATGTATTATCAACTCTCATATGCGGCGGTGTATGCTGGACGATTTCACCACATACAACAGCGATAGTGTTCCACAGAAAGATATTGAGAATACTGTTGACGGTGCATAGTAACAAGGAAGTATTAAAGAAAAGGTGAACAAAAAAGGACAGTTATAGCCAGAATCAGGAATAATAATAATAATAATAATAATAATAATAATAATAATAATAATAATAATATGGGACTACACAATACACACTGACAGAACAATCAAGGCCAACCGCCAAGACATTGTTATTTAAGACCACAAACAAAAAAAGTGACTCCTTATTGATATGGCATTCCCTGCAGACTGCAATGTATCTGAAGATATTCAAAAAGCTGTCAAAATACAAGGACCTTGAAATCGAAATCTCAAAAATGCGGCACATTGGAACATCAACAATCCCTATTAGCAGTGAATATATTAATAGATTTAATTTTATTTAAGCAAATAAAGCAGAATTTGTCTGCTGTAAATTCTGTTGCTATCTAATAAAACAGTGCATTCTTATCATTGGCTGGGATGGTTTTAATTTTATTATTCACATGAACAGATTCTAGTCAGAATTGTTGTCATATGTGTGCAGTGGTGTATCGGATATCGGCGCGAAATATAGAATCGGCGATTCAAGTTCAAATTTCGTCTTCTCCAGTTACGTTTATTTTCGAACTAATGCTCTTATGAAACGAAAGAATCTGTCTCTTCCACCTCTGGATAGGGTTTAAATAGCAAAGTAACATGGGTTCTGTAAACATTTTTTGTAGGCGGGGGGGGGGGGTGTCACTCAAGATAAGAAAGAACTCTGAATTCCAAACTTGGAGAAAGAAACGGGAAACCACTCCCCAATCTATTTAAAAAGTTCATGACAACAATAATAATAATAGTAATAACATTAATAATAAAAACGACTATGTGGAAATGGCATGATCGTGTAAGTCCTAAAGGAACATTAAGCAATATCTTTTTAAACATGATGAGAAGAAGGCACATATTTACAGGTGCGGTTAAATTATTATATTTAATAAGGCAAAAGCGGTTACATCTAGCTATCTAAAAAAATAATAAAATGAGATCTATTTTCACATCTAGTAAACTGCATAAACGCATGCGATCGAGGTATCCAAGAGAAAGATCCATTAGAACAATTGCCATTAAAATATTTATAGAAAAGTCAGAGAGAAGTTACATCATGACGATGGGGATGTGACTGAAGTCGAGATGCCAGGTCAGGACTGCTAACATTTCAAATCCTTTTTCGGATTTTGTTGAGTATCTCGAGATATATAGCAGTAGCACCAAAACTATATGACATGCAGGGACGAATGGTAATTTCATAAATATTTAAGCTGGATTCTGATGAGAAATACTGTCTATCACAATACAGTGAACAAACTTTGCAAGCAATTGTTTAAATATTATCGTTCCAATTCATGTCTGTGGAAAAACAAGTCACAACGAATCTCCTGGTGGTTATCATCAGCCATGCTGATTTTTGTGCTGTCAGCGAACACTCATTGCCACTTTTATGATGCCAACGAATACTAGTTTTCACTTTCATAATGCTCGTTGTCGTAGAGACTTTGTAATCACAGATACAACTATAGTAACGCCGTTGAAACAATACTGGTGTCAGACGCCTTTGAATATCACTCGCACTAATAGTACTTGCTCGATAATACTAGCACGAATAGTAACCACCGTATAATGATCTGAACAGAGAAATAATGTAGTGAATAGTTGAGAATAACGGTCCGTGTAGTTATCGAGGATAGACTAGAAATAGCGATCCGAATAGTAATAGAGGATAGACTAGAAATGAAGATCACTCAAGACGTCATGCGACTTCCTATATATGCGTTTCCTCTATGCTCACATGATCCACTTAATTCCATAATGAGATCGCCTGTGTTTGCTCACTTGCAATCTATGTTCAAACATCGGCTGCGACACTTTATGCTTTTATAACACTTACAGAAGGCAAAATGTGTTTTGTATGGTGATTAAAAGATACCAGTTTTTGTTTTGCTGGCGTTGAAATTTAGAAACCATTCCTTCTTCTAGTTAACAACTAATTGGATTTTATTTTCGAGAATAACTGCCAATTTTACTTTGGCTAAACTATATTAATAATAAGGCATTAAATTCAGTAAAAATGTATTAATTTCTCTGCTAAGTAATACGATTGCATCAAAATAAAATTTGTTCTGAAATACCTTTCGCTCCTTCAACACATGTTTATATCTACTCACATTTTTTTAAAATCTTCTACTATATAATCATTAATGCTGCTATATTTTGAAGGAAATTCACAGAGAAAATAAATACTTTCTGGAGAACACGCCCACATCTACATAAAGAAATTGTAAGTAAAGAGATGAAATCGATAATTATTCATACTTTAATTCAATTAGTATATGACTGGTTTAAATAAGATCGAAAGGATAACTATCAATATATTCCAAAGTAAATTCACCTGGATGTTTCAGTTATGAACAGTTCCCACATGTTAACCTCAGAAAGTACAATAAAAGGCTTTCATTTTTAAAAATCGAACTTGATTCTTTCTCAATTAGCGGAACGAAAGTTATCTAAACTAAAAGATGAATAAAATTGATTTTTCGTGTACTTCTTTGATAAACTGTAACCAAAAATATCCTCTTACTGAAAAACAGTCAGAAAAATAAAAATAAATTAAAAGTGGAATTCACTGCCATTGCAATATAAATAACAAAACATCACGGTTTTTTTAAAAACTGAAAATAGCTCCACAATACTTAACAACGCGAGAAATTTCTATACTTCTTACTTTGAAAGTTAGAATGAAAATATACAGTTAAAAGACAATATGGCAACAGTGAACATGTCAACTGACTGTCAGGATATTATTAGAGCTTCGACAGATATTTTTTAACTGTAGAAATTAACTTGATATGCAGTAGAGGCTATAAAATATTATGAAATGAACCTATTGACATATCGGCCATTTGTTTTACCTTTTTTTTTTCCAAATAAAGGCTTCCATTTTTTTTTTTTTTTTTTTTATTCTTAGACAAGTTTCTCCTAACACTCTAATTATGTGAAGAAATATCCACCGCAGGAGAAGCGATGGAAAAAGAGCTTGTCGAAAACATAATAAAACACAAAAACTTTCCCAAACTTAAAAAAAATATTACTACAAGAGTATACACACACACACACACACACACACACACACACACACACACACACACATATATATATATATATATATATATATATATATATATATATATATATATATATATGTGGGTGTGTATATATATATGTGTGTGTGTGTGTGTGTGTTAGCGCGTGTATCTGTAGGATACTCATGTGTGAATAGCTGTACAGCAAAATAGTTTTATAACATTTTATACGTGTATATATATGCGTTTGTTAATGTACTTACTCTATTATTTTGTAATAGACAACGCGATGTAATTACGTATTGTTACTTGCTTTTAGGAATTTCAACGCAAGCAAGCACACACATACGAACAAAAACCCAAAGTTTTTATACATACATGGAAAATAAGTGTGTGCTACTTACTGCATGTACGAGCATTTGTGTGTGCTTTATAAGTATGCTAATATAAATGCGCGTATGTTGATAAATTACACACCCACGCACACACACAGACACACACACACGCACATAGACAAACACACACACACACACACACACACACACACACACATATATATATATATATATATATATATATATATATATATATTATATATATATATGATTTTACATTTTATATGTATGTATTCGTTGTGTGCATAGCTGCATTAAATTAGGGTAAATTGAAATTGGCACCTAGTCAGGGACACGAATCAGAAAGCGTAAAATTCTTTGCGATATCTCAAAGAATAATGGCTCATTATTTTGACTGGAAAGAAGCAAGCATAACCCCTACCCATAACTAGTTCTTCCTTACTTGCAAAACGCATCAATAGAAACAGAATTCGCAGAGACACACCGAAATGAAGACATAAACCTTCCCTCCTGTACAAACTCATACACAAGCAAAACACCCATGCAAAATCACATGCGTATTTGTATAAATTGGTGTTAAAAATTTCTTGATTTTTCATATCGTCTTTGTATCTGTATAATAAGATATAATAACACACGCGCAATGATACAGGTATTTCAGTAACGCGAATTTTATAACGTAAGTATATATTCTATTTTTAAAAAAAAATACCAGTTTTTTATGATCTCTTGCCACATATATTTTTGTATTTAAATTTGGACTTAAAGGCACGTAAAGAACAGTAATTATTCGTATGGTAAATCCGTTTTTGTCTATTAATTTCGTACAAATGCCAAAATTAATACACAGGCAAAAGATTAATAACATATAAAATCTAATACTAATAATATTAATTTGCGTCTTCACCGGCTAACATTCTCGGCTGACATGAAGTGGAAAGACGATATAGAATCAATTGCTAGGACTGCTGCTATAAAAGTTGGTTCACTGTGTCGTTCTAGACAATGTTTCTTAGTACAGAATCTATCTTACATATCTATTAGTCTACCATTCGTTCATGCTTCATATATTGCTGCTATATGACCGGCTGCTCCTGCTGTATATTTAGATATTCTTAATAAAATCTAAGGGAGAATCAACGTTATTACAGATCCTGTCCTGGCGTCTATAACTTGTTGGCAGAACAGGGATTAGGGGATATAGCAAAAAAACACAAATATTGTAAGAACTAAAAAAGACAGGAAATAGTGGAGAGCCATGATAACACAGGAACTGAAGAAAACAGCATATAGAAGAATTGTTGTACCCTTACTATCATTCCAAAGCCATGTTCGGCCATATATTTACACAGGTTTGTGAGGTATATTGTTCAACATTTCCCTGACTGCCTTTCATGCCTTTAATATATGATATCCAAATACCATAGCCTTTCATGTCTTTAATATGGGATATCGAATTACTTTTCATGTCTAATATGTGATATCCATAGACTTTCATGCCTTTAATATGTGATATCCGATTAACTTAGCCTTTCATGTCAAATATGTGATATGCAATTACCTTAGCCTTTCATGTCTAATATGTGATATCCAATTACCTTAGCCTTTCATGCCTTTAATATGTGATATCCGATTACATTAGCCTTTCATGTCTAATATGTAATATCCGATTACATTAGCCTTTCATGTCTAATAAGTCATATAGAATTACCTTAGCCTTTCATGTTTAATATGTGATATGCAATTACCTTAGCATTTCATGCCTTCAATATGTGATAACCAATTACCTACGCCTTTAATTTCTTTAATATGTGATATCCAATTACCTTAGCCTTTAATGTCTTTAATATGTGATATCCAATTACGTTAGTTTTTCATGTCTTTAATATGTGAAATCCAATTATCTTAGCCTATCCAATTAATTCTAATTATGTGTCCCAGAAATGGCTTTTACTTATTCTAGGTCACCTTTTGGTCCTCATTTTTCTTAAAACTTCCTGTTGCTCATAGTCTCCGCCTATATTTTTCTCATCATCCGTCTGTAGATCCTCATCTGTATTGCCTCAATGCTTCTCTTTATCTGCAAGGAAATTATCCAGCATTTAATCCTATGTTAGAGGATTGATATTACATAGCTTTTCAGCAATATTTTCTTTTCTTTCTTATAGAATCAAATTTCAGCTAAGGACAGATTTTTTGGAAATCCTGAATTCAAAACCAGCTTGATGAGAGATGGACGCCGCAACCTAATTTTGCCATAGACATACTCACTGCTTCAGTAACTGTGACGTCCTGACTATCCTAATGAATACAGTATTCATGACCTTCATTGGAAGAAACTTGTAAATCTAATAAAGCTACTTGGCAAGGTTAACATATTCTGCATATATTTTCACGGTATGCTTTCAGATTTTGATGATTATTTTTTATTATCTGTCTATAATTCTGAGATGAGGTATTATGTACATTATTTACATTATACAAACTATTGTCCTCATCTTCGTCGCCATATTTATTACAAGGTTTTGGCCGTTGTACGCTCCGGTCTTCTTCCGGTTGTTGGAATGTCGAACTGAAACCTTTATTTCGCTCACTGGGGTAGACTGTTCTAGTTCCACGTGCCATGTCTAATGAATGTCCGTTATCAGTTATCTCCTTTTAATTCCCCTCTCCAAGTTCTCCGCTGCCTTAACCGGTTAGTGAACTCAGACTCTTTGGAACCTGCCACTGGATCTAGCTAACGTCTTTATCCACTGTGCAATGTGTCCTCAATTGAGCGAAATAAAGGGTTCAGTTCGACATACTAAACACCTGAGAAGGCCGGAGCGTACAACGGCCGAAACGTTGTAATAAATATGTCGACAAAGATGAGGACAATAGTCCGAATAATGTAAATAATCTTTTTGTTTTTTATTAGTAACTACAACAAAAGAAGAAATACCGTAGAGACAATGATGACAAAACTATGCTAACCCAGAAGACTCTTCAGTGGCGTTTTGCTCCAGAATCTCCCTAACCAAAAGTGATGCCTGTTATTCGTATGAAGTATATTTTTACGGGAAGGAATTGCTTGATCAACACGCTAGTTTTGAATTTACATTTCTTTTACTCCATTACTTTTACTGATTACAAAGCAAATCTATAGATCTTATTCTGATCTTTATTTATCCGCTAATTTGGGAAAGAAGAGAGAAGTGCATACCTTTCACGGCGGTATTAGAAAGCGCACATGTATCGTCCTTCAGGTTTCTGCCATTTTCTATTTCGTCTGTTATAAAAAAAAAAGTCTCCTAGAACTGTTGTAGATTGTTTCTTTTTTAGCGATAATCAGCTCTCTAAAAACTTTTCTGCTTACGTAGGATGTGAATATGTTGTAGTGGATAGCAACTTGGAATGCAAAATCGGAGATCCGAGTTCGAATTCCAGCCTAATTCCTTATATTCATTTATGGGCAACTACCTTTGGGAACGATATGAATCAATATTCATAGAATAAATGTTAAAAATTGTATCCGTAAAACCATTGTTATTTGCTAGCATTTTTTATGCAATATTTCCTCACAAAAACGAAAATCGTTTTTCTAAAATCCAAAAATATGTTTCGGCGTTAAGTAACCCAAAATAGGTAAATAAGCCTTAAATAATAAAAAGCAAAAACTAATTATTCCAGTGTAAAGAACCCTGCCCATTTTGGGAACGAAGATAACCTAATTAATTACAAAAGTTTTGTTAGCTAAAAATCCGTTAGATCCTAAATACTTGTTTGAATTTCTGGGATGAGACGTTATCATTATTTACATGGAGATTATTCTTCTTATATTTGTTTTTTTTTTTTTTTTTTTTTTACAACGTTTTGGTTGTAGTGTGCTCCGGGTTTCATTAGGATTATGTCGATCCGGATAAACAACAGGAAATTCCTAAATGAACACTTTATTTAATCTACGGGGTTTTATTGTTCTCGCCGCACTGACCATATATAGGGACATCTTATCTAGTTCATATTTAGTACCCTTCAGTTATTACCCTGATCGACATAGATCTGATGAAAGTCACAAAAACATTGTAATAACAACAACAAAAAAAGATGAAGTCGCAGTCCGCATGTAAATGATATAAATATTAGAGAATACCATTCAAATATCGTCATGATTCATGACACTTTTCATTACGACTAAAAAACAGAAAAAACAGGGGACTGGTGACTGCTACACGGACGTAAGGGTAAGCTGCTCATATGACAACGGACTAAGAATTTAGGGTCAATCGGAAATTAATTCACAGTGATATTGCAATGGTTAGACGAACGTATAAATACATTAAAGTGGCCTAGTGGATAAAAGCGTTAGTCGAATTCAGTAACTGAACCCAAAGTGATGTGAGTTCAAAACCTGGCTATAGCAGAGGTGAACAAAACTTGTAGAGTTGAGTTAAAGAGAGATAACTGATATTGAGACAACCGAAAGAGGCATGACACGTGGAACTAGAACAATCTAACACGGTGGACAAATAAAGGGCTCAGTTCGAAATTCCTGGTGACCTGAAGAGTGTACAATGGCCGAAACGTCGTGAATATGTCAACGAAGATGGTGACATCAGTCCGCACAGTGTAAATAGTGTAAATAATTACAATACCTCATCTCAGAAATATAAACATATATTGAAGGGGCTATTATATCTGAAAAATCCATGAGGCATCCCTAAAAAGTGTATCGCCGATATATTTGCTCTTTGGTACAATATATGCTTAGTACCCCTACTTTAAACACGGTCTTTTCGCTCGTGTGCGCGCTGAATTATTGTCTATTCCAGTAGTCCCCTTAGCTACGATCTCTTCTCTCATCACATGAATAACGAGCGAAATAACTGGCAAAAGAAATTACAAGTTTCATTCATTTTGTCATTCTTGTATGCTTTTCATAACTACTTCATTGAAAATAAAACACACACACACATAAAGAAATCTTTTATATTTTAAAGAGAGGGGTTATTACTTGGACACTAAAAGGTAATGATAACGGATTAATAAAAATAGAAAAAAAAGTAAGGGTTTATTTTAAACAGTGAAATCACTGACAACGGACCGGAGAACGAGGAAACCTGACTAAAGTAAAGAAGCCTCACGATTGGAATCGAAACAGTATTCCCCATCAGGAAAACCACATCCCCAGCTAAAGAGTTCTCGGGAAACCATCGAGGAAGTCTGTCGCAGAATTACCTACTTACAGAATCTACATCTCTAGTTGAGACCTTTCAAATACTATATAAGTAACGTTTACAACAATAAGAAATAATGTCGGATTAAAAGGAATTGATGCATAAATAGCACTTAACTAAATATTAGATCAGAATCAATTGTGAACTATTTGACTCAAAACTACATTATTTAAACCAACTTAGGGCCTGACCCATGACAATAAAGGTCTAATGCATTGAGATTATTAATTTGAAAAAACATCATTTCTGTTCATATATAAGCTTTTAATTAAATTCCTAAGCGTTGTATCTGTGTAATTCTTAGGATAATTTATTTCGTAAATACTGCGTCAGTTTTAATGTTATAATTAACCGGTGTTTGTAATCAGATTTTAGATAGACTTATCAGCATCACCTCGTGTGGTAAGTATATATATATATATATATCCACAGACAGACTGATCTGCTGTATCACAGCTCATCAGTATGGCTAGACATAAGATTGCTTCAAGCCGGGATCTAAACCCGACCGATTTGTCATCAGTCAGAGATTCTACTCACAAGCTATCGTCAGCAGTTAGGGGAGCTCGATTCGGGTAGAAGAGCATTGCATTAGCAGCAGCAGCCATTGTTTATAAATTCAACCCTTATTTGATATTAATTTAATATTATATTGAAGGCATCTCCCATGTTTTGTC
>CAHIKZ030000161.1:1075000-1107500 GCA_903632075.3 Acanthosepion pharaonis | reverse complement strand
AAAAAAACACATGCCTGATGATGGATAGAAGACTATCCGTAAGTACTAGCATTTTAACATCAAATAAACTAAAAAAACTACAGACAACAAGATTTTCGTCAAGGATCAAAACTCGCACTATGGATGAACAGGATTTTAATGCATATATTGTTTTCTAGCGATGGATGTCGCCAATAATCGCATTAATACTTCTGATTAATTCTATGTGTGATTATTCTTTGTATGTAAATCATATGCTGCCTAATGTTTTATGTTTATTATATATATATATATATATATATATATATATATATATATATATATATATATATATATATATATATATTTATTTTTACGAATTTAAATGCCCATTAAGGAATTGCATTCCTGATCAATCAAAATTCGTAAATAATTATATAGGCCACACTACAACATGGTTGACACGCAGACTCACTCTACACCTATCTGACAATAGTTCAATTAGATCTCATTTGAATATTCATGGAGACATACCGGACACTATTCATAACTTACTAGTTGACAACACTAATATAATAGGATCATCTAGATGCAAAAAAAGGCTAAAAATAATGGGAAACTGATGTGAGGCCAAAGTTGGGACCACAGAAGTAAAACACGGAACACGGATTAGATGTAAGAAAGATTAACAACAGGTTACAGAGATAGTGTAAGCGGAGCTTACTATATGTTAGCGTCCAATACTGGTAGTCGTACGCGACTCTCACTGTCTCTCTGTGTCTCTCTAGAGTGTTGTGTCGCATACTTAATATAGACCTGGAAGAGTCTTTTGTGTAGGTAGTTCCGGTCTCACAATACCTCACTTCCAAGAGTTTTCTTTTTGAAAAGGAGGGAAAAAATAAAACTTAATACTTTTTCCTCTTGGGATTTACGTCGAGCGGTTGAGTAAATTTCCTTTTCCTTCCTGAGCGTCGCACTTCAAGAGAAACTTGGGGCATGTCGAGATCGAACTAGAGATCTTGATGTATGAGCCACAGCTTTTCGCGAACCATCTGGTAGTTTATGGAAAATGCAAGCCCCAATGACATAAGAGTTTGCATCACTTGCGACTATGATGTCGAGACTAGGGTCGTAATGGGTGAGGGAGAGGTCTGAAGTAAGAGTTTTCTTGATCTTCTCGAATGTGTCATAGCATTCCGGGGTCCATGACCATGGTTTGTCCTTTTTTAAAAGTTGGTTGAGAGGCCCTCTCAAATTTTGCATGTTCTTAATGAACCCTTGGTAAAAGTTAGCTAGGCCGAGGAAGCTTTGTAACGCTAGAACGTCATCTGGGACCGGCATATTTCTGATCACGTCGGCTCGTATTTGATTTGACTTCTTTTTTACGTAGACCGTAGGTGCTGCCCACTTGCTGAAATCTGTTTTTGACAGAATACCTGCTTGTTCGAGTCTATCTAACTCTTTGTTGATTTGCTCTAGAACAGCGAAAGGGACATTCCGTTTCTTTTTAAATACCGGTTGTGCACCGTCCTTCTCCTTGAACTTAGCTTTCATTTTAGTACATTTCCCAAGGCCGCCAGAAAAAACCTGGGGAAATTGTTGTTTGAGTTCCTTTTTTAGATTTACCAAATTGGACGTTGTACTTTGTACCTTGCGACAAAATGTACTCATTGAGCAATCCCAAAGATTGAATTTTTCTATCCAATCTGTTCCAAATAAATTATCTGAAGTTTTTCATACGTAGGCTTTGAGCTTTTTGGTAACTCCATTTAGTGTTACTGTAAGTATTACCTCGCCTAAAATGTTAATCTTTTCGCCAGTTACGGATTTTGCAGTTTTATCCGTTTTTAATAAGGTCGGCTTGTTTAATTTTCGCCAAGTACGCCAGTTAATGGTTGAATGATCGGAACTCGAGTCAAGCTGGAATTTAATGGACTTATTGAAAATATCCACAGTTACATATTTTGTTAAATTCCTATCGACAATATTGTCAGATTGAGCTTGCGTAATTTTATTTTTGGGTTTTCTCGTTCTGTTGGCTTACCAGCACGAAGTTAAAGTATGCCCACTTTTATTGCAATTTTTGCAATATTTTTTGTTCTTAACTGGACAGAATTTCATCCAATGCCATTTACCACAATGGTAACATGGTCCGGGCGGTTTCTTTAACCTATTTGGGTTTTGGTTACTGCGGAATTTAGGACATGAGATTTGCCTTTTGTCTTTTTGAGGGGAATAGGAGGTAGACTTACTTCTGATTTTATTAATGTGAGTCACACCTGATTCCTCGATAGTGTTTGAGTAACACTTTATAGTTATTACACTTTGCCAGTCCTCTGCCAGTTTTTGGAGAGTCAATCCTTGTTCGTTCTCAAGCTTGGTCAGTACCCGTCGTCTGACTTCGGTGTCTTCTGCTGATACTAGACCTTGTGCGAAAATTAAGCACTTAAAAAAAGAGAAAACTCACCTCAGTGAATTTGAGGTGAGAACAATTTTATGCACGAGTTCAACTCAGTTACATAAAAAAAAATATTTCGATAGTTTTTTTCGAAAACTTGAGTACAATGGTCGTACTTCGCTCTGGGTTTTTTTCTGAGTGTAAGAATTCGTTCTTATTTGGACAGACTTTAATATTCCGTCGATATCGAAACACTGCTCGTCACTAATGTTTGGTATCGGAATATAGATTTTTTTCTTTATATGTAGACGCTGGGTGTTGCGTTTAAATCGCTAATGTAGTAATACCAGCTTAATTTCTCGTTCAACACTGCTGTGGCAACGCGTGGAGTTTCTGTATATTTTTCGAGTACACTGTCACTATTGATATAGTGAGAACGAAATTCTCGAATCTTTCTGTCGCCACTGTTGTGGGACTGGAAAGGTATTACGGTTTTCGACGTGAATGCGTTTCTCGAATTCTTCGTCGACACAGATGTGGAACTGGCAAGGTATTTAGATTTCGCCGTGAGTGCGTTTCTAGAATCGTCGTCGCCACTGATGTGGGGCCAAAGTTGGGACCACAGAAGTAAAACACGGAACACGGATTAGATGTAAGAATGGTATATTAACAACAGGTTACAGAGATAGTGTAAGCGGAGCTTACTATATGTTAGTGTCCAATACTGGTAGTCGTACGCGACTCTCACTGTCTATCTAGAGTGTTGTGTCGCATATTTAATATAGACCTGGAAGAGTCTATTGTGTAGGTAGTTTCGGTCTCACAATAGGACCTCATTAATAAAAACAAACAAACCAACACTTAATAATATTAACTTTGAACATGGGCATACTATCTTGACCGTGTTTTGAAAAATGAAAACATTTCTTATTTTAAAAGTTAAAATCCTTGAAAATGGCTAAATGTATATCCGAAAGCGCTCGGATATAAAAAGAACACTCATTCTATATAATTTATCATCCAAAAAGAAAAAAAATCATTAGATCGCATGAGAAATTGTATAAAAAACTAAATACAAGCAACTTGTTTGTCGTCTTCAATGAAATGTGCATGAAAGAAGGATTGCTGCCTAAAGACACACACACACAGACACACACAGACATATATATATATATATATATATATATATATATATATATATATATATATATATATATATATATATATTTATGTATATATATAATGTTGCATTATATATAAGTAGTTCTACTGTTATCCTAACGGTTATCTTTCGAATTATCATAGAGACTATTAAGTAGGAATATTTGTGGATAAAATGCGTTTTTTTTTTTAGCAGGCATATATATATATATATATATATATATATATATATATATATATATTACAATAAATCATTCATACAAAAAGTAAATTAGTAAAGTTAATGATATAAAATGGAGAACTCCCTTCGCATTAACCTAGTAATTATTCGATGAATGTTAGGATCCTTTTTTTTTAATTTATAAGCTGTATACGGTCTTTCTTAAATACGCAAGCACTTTCGATTGTATATTCAGTCATCTTCCGTCATGGAAATTATTTTGTTTTTGGTCAAATTTAGGCAGCATACTAGAGGAAAAAAATATAATACGAATCGAAATATGTTTTTTTGAAATGTGATAACGGATACAAACTTTTGGCACCTGGAACTTGAATAGTCTACTCCAGCGAGCGAAATAAAGGGTTCAGTTCAACATTCCAACCACCTGAAGAAGGCCGGAACGTACAACAGCCGAAACGTTGTGATAAATATGGCAACAATAATGAGGTCAATAGTCCGAACAATGTAAATAGTTTACATAATGTATCCTACTGTATTTTCCCCTGCCACGACATCAGAGGCAGTTACTTGTGGTATTGCATTAAAAATTGAAACTTCCTTTCAAAGATCTGTATATTTTGTCGTGTTACATATAGATATGCAGCAATGATGACTGATATATAAGTATTAAGGAAACAAATATGGACGCTTATGGAGACCAAACGCTGGATGAAATTAGTGTGTGCATAATGCAACTAAGCAAAGATATTTGATAAAAACAGACAGATATCAATTACCGAAATAAACTGAGCCTTGATCACCTAATCGGCGCGAATCGTTGGAATTACCAGGATGAATTTTGGTTTCAATTCATTGAAAACGATATTGATAAAATGTGTATCAGGTCTGTTCTGCGGGTGCTCTTACGGAATAGAAAAAGAAAAAAACACATAATGCAAATCGATTAAGGCGTACTGAATGCTAAAATGTTCAGGATTGTAATATATTTGGTAAGAAGACGTCTTTTCATCGCTAGGAGCCGGATTAAAAAAGAAGACTGTCCATGGAAGACATTCCATTGATTAGCGATATGAATTCCTTATCGAAGATAAACGTGAAGCTGTATCTATCAGCAAGCTAAACTGTCTTTTAGGAGAGGAAAGGTGTATTCCTCTTGAATTTACAGAATTTGGGAGAAACTAATATCTTTGACAATTACATCCCGGTGCTGATTAAACTAAATGTCTGTGTTTACAGATTTAGGGCAAAGAAGAAGACAATGTTTCCTTTGCAACAAGCCAAAGCCACTTGCCACTTCAGTTGGGAGAACCATAGATCACTTTGAAAATTTAGGCCTACCATATTCATCGTATTGTCCGCATCTACACTATACCAACTTTCATCTGTTCACTGATGATTCATTTTGCTAATATTAATCCAAAACATCGCCCAAAAGACACTGAATGCAAGGGTTTACTTAATAATATGTTAAATGAATAATGATTTACCCTAAAGATGGCAAGATTCTATTGTTTTGGAAATCATCAACATTAATGCTAGTCGACCCGCTGTTGTATTCTGGTAAAATTGCATGACTTTTCTTTTACCAACTCTATTTCTACTCATATTTATGACTCCGTCAGGCTATAAACTTTTCAACCGACCATCGTATATATCATTTAGTGGATTTTATTAATAATCCAAAATTATTTCTAAATACTTTAAACAGTATATTTCTTGAATACACATATATGACTAGACATCCCTTTTTTCAAGGAGTGTAAATTTACGTCTGCCGGCCTGTGGATTCAAGTGTCTTAGTAAACAAAATGTTTTCTACGGCAAGGTTCGAACCAGAGTCGACTTTGTAAAGGAATCCATCATTCAGCCGCAAACATCTTACAGTAAAATTAATTATCCTATTTAAATCATGAGCATCACTTTTTCGATCCATCTAAGGCCATATCTGATAAATTTCGTATCCGATAAGTAAAGACTGTGATTTCCTTGTAGTTAATGCATTTTATTCATAATCCTATACCATTTCCTATTATTTCAAACCATATATTTAGCTGATACGCTATTTTGAATAGAACTCCTTGTTTTTATAAACAGCGTATATGGTCTTCTACGCAAATGTTAGGCGATGTGATCAAGATTCGCCAATGAATAAAACGCCTTGACAACAAAGATTACATTTGGAAAGAAACATTATGGGGTAAATTAAAATTATATTTGGAACTTTGGTCTATGGTATTTTCTTACCCACCAGCTTATAGAGAGAGAATCATGGAGAAATATGGATATAAACATCGTTGACATGAAAATCAACGCAGCATGATGACTAGGATTTTTACGCCTTAAACGATAATCAGAGAGGTGTGTAATCTTTTTTTTGTTCCTTCTTTATCAATTGTTATTATTTCATATTTTATAAATCATTTGTTTTATATTTTTGTGGCTTTAAGTAGGAATTTGTTTACTTGTAAAATTCCTACTACGCTACCGAAAATAATTACTAAACTAACTACAGCTACAGCATGAGTCGAAAGATTAAATAACTATTAACCCATGACGTAAAATATTTCAAGACAAATACCAAAATGGAAAGCTGAATAAAGGATAAAAATAACTGTTAAAAGCCTAAATAAAATAAGAAATAATTAAAATACTGTTATGTTGAGGAGAGGGGATTTTGTTGTTTGTTCTTCACGTGTGAGTTCGAATCTTCGTCGCCGTTTGTTATGGTTCAGGTCCTTGTACCACGGTGATGGTCCAAGGTAGAACCAATAAAGAAGAACTCGAATACGGATATTGAATATATCTATATTACAAACAGGAATATATACAGAGAAGTAGAAAGTGTTAGTACGAACAATCAGGTTCAGTAGGGAGAACAATGTAGTCTCGACCAGTATCACTATTCCAATGTCTAGTAATTGTCTGAACGCGACTCTGTTTCGGACTGCCTCTGACTCGACTCTTGACTCGCTCGCTCTGACTGACTCTGACAGACTCCTGACGGACTTCTGACGGACATCACTCCAGACTTCAGACTGAACAGTATTTAGTCCCCCCCACGAGGGCATCATGTGGCACAAGGCCGGTTTAACGTGGGATCTCCGAGCCCGTGGGCTCGGCCCAAAATATGCCCTTTGAACCCGTATAAGCGTTTTCAGGGTCGGTTTACCTCTCCGAAAGAGACTCCGCCCTTCAGTGTAGCCTCGTTCAGGTTCCTCCACGCCTGAAGGCAGAGAGTTCAACATCAGCATGTCAGCCGGTCACCCGACTTCGGACAAAACTCCCTGCTTCCTCTTGATGCGCAGTATTTATTACGTATGGAATAGTCCATTATGTTATTATGGGTAAGGTCCCATAACAAATACCATATATTATTAAATAAGTATTAGAATGTCCATAAATAAAAACAAAATACAAAATGTGATTGATTCGTTTTACGGCTTATCAACCCCTTGCAGATTAATTAAAACTAGAAAATATTTTAGATTTCAAATTTTTTGCGATAATAATGCTTTAGTGATACATGTCTTAGTAATTAACCCATAGCTGGAGAGAGTAGAGGTGGATTCATATCTTTCCCGAGGATATCTGTGCTTAAGTGAATATAACGAACTCAACTAGAACGGAAACCCGGATGTCTGATTAACAGTTCCGAGCCATTATCCGTTACACAAACCGCGCATGCATGCTTACAGTAATTGGTATTCCCAAGCTGTCACCCATCTAGGTACTAACTAGGCTCAAGTTTGCTTAACTTCGGTGATCGTACAGGAACCGGTATTTCAACATGTACCCTTAAGTACATAATTAATATAGGTATTTATTATAGGTATATATTAATATTTGTAATTATTTATGTGTGATTGTTTTCGGAGTTTAAATTTTAAAGTATCTACAGTCTGTATAATATACAGGATGCAATGGATAAATTGTCGTCTATATTACGCAAAAATGAAAATAACAGTGACATCTTATTTAAACAGATGTATGTTTACCAAACTTAAACAAGAATATCTTGAAATATAAAGAGTACATTTATTCAATAAAATTGCTATTGGCTCTAGACGACTCAAGAATCTCTTGTATTTCTTTTGGACGGTCTCGTTTAAGTTTGTGAATGATGCCATATACCTTGCATTCAGTTCATGTTTCTTTCTTTTTGTTGGTCTCTTGCTTAACTGCGCCCCACACATAATAATCAAGGGTGCTGCAGTCTGGGGAGTTAGGTGGATAGATGTAAGGTGTGTTGTGGTCACAGAAATTGTCTGACAGCCAGGACTGGTTTTTCCTGCTTGTGTGTCATGGCGCAGAGTGTAGAGCCTTCCAGCAGCCACCCTCTTGACCCAGGTCAGGACTAACTCCTCAAGACATTTGATGTAGATATAACGTCACCATAACTACTCCACACCAAACACCATGATGTTGACTTGATATATCATACAACTGCTCCCGAGTCCTTTGCGCTGTTCTTTGATTGACATCCCAAACACTCTGAATGTTTGCTATTGGAGCTTCCGGTGTGAATGTCAAGTAGTACTGCACGCCGTTTCCAAATTTTTGGAGGAGTGAATTGCCAATGGCAATTTTATTGAATAAATGTATTCTTTAATATTTCAAAATATTTTTGTGTAAGTTTGGTAAATATATATGTGATTATGACACTCTTTTTCTCACAGATGGTGCCCAACTGACCATACTATACTATGCAGTCGACAAAATTAAAAACATACAATGCGCATGCGTGAAATTAAAAATATAATGCGGCGACAATTTACCCATTGCACCCTGTAATACAGTGTAAAAAGCGTAAAAAAATCTTTTTTCACTGTTTAACACTTGATAAAAACAAAAGGCATTCTTACTTTTAATTCAAGGGAGGTAATTCTTTATTTATTTAGATATATTGATTGAACTATTGAGTGATCGAATTGTTTCTTTGCGGCTATCAACATTTTGTTGGATATTTAATGTCGATATATTTTGGATTTTCAGAATAACAATGATTATTACAGTTCTAACTGCTTTTAGAATAATAACGATATTTTCAAAAATATGTCGTAATATTTAATCCATAGTAGGTGGATAGATTTATATTTTTCCCAAGGGTATTTGCATGTAAGCGAATATAACATACCTGACTATCTGATTTCTCATTCTGAGCCGCTATTTGCTTGAAAACCCGTGAATCAGACACATCTAGATAAAGACCTAAAATCTTTAAAATTTCAGATTCATGAATTCAGTATTGCAATAAATTTGAAAAAAAATTACTCTTAGCAATAAATGGCTTTTGAATGACAGCAAAAGGTAACTATTTAAACGGGAAATTCTTTGATAATAACGAAAATTACAAATTTGTAGATTTTTGATATTTTGTTTATATAAATATCAAATTATTCTGCCTCAAGAGATTGATATTGTTGAAGGTCAGACTCTTATTAATGTGAGTAACGAGGAAGTTTTAAGTAAATGAAAACAAAATGGACGCCCTTTTATAGACTCAGAAAGAATCAGTTGAAAATTTTGGGCCAAATAGCGAGGAAAGGAGGATTAGAGATTTTAACACTCATAGGACATATTGACGGCAAGAGGTTAAAACCGAGTAATTATCTAACGAGATTTTGTAAATGGACAGCAGAATAGAGATTGGAATATTAAAAAGACAAAACTTCTTTTCTTTTTAAGTGCCATGTCCTTTCAGACGATCATGGATGTCCACCTCCCTCTATCCCTTGCAGCTCTCAACAAGTTCCTTCCCTCTGCTTCCTCCCCCAGACCACGTTCTGTCATCCACCTGCTCAAGCTCGCCAGGAATGTCACGCCATGATTTCACTTGTCTCTCCCTCTATTCGACACGTAAATATAAGATTCTCCAGGCCCCCACCCCTATTCCGTAGACAAAACATATTAGGAGCTATAAAGGATAAGAAGTAGTGGAGAGCCATCATCTATCATGTCCTGACATTGCGCAAAACGAAAAGGAAGAATGCTGAATAAATTCATAAACAATTGCATGATGGAAATTCAGAGGAATGGTCCCATTTGTAGCTTAGATATATTTCCCACTGGAGACAATTTTAGTTGTCTGATTACAAATAAAGGGGCTGTGTTTAAAAAACTGAGTTTAATGTCAGGGAAACCTGTTTGCATTTGAAGGGAAATCAAATGAAAATGTGTCACTCATCTGGAATTGTGTTTTAAAAATCAACACTTTTTAAATACTGTTGTCCACACAAAATGCAGGCCCAAGTACCACCCTAGGCAGAGGGCTCATAAATTAGGTTGTTTTAATAATCAGCACTTTTTAAATACTATTGTCTATACGAAATGGAGGCCCAAGAACCACTCTAGGCAGAGCGCTCCTGAATAAGGTTGTTTTAATAATCAGCACTTTTTAAATACTATTGTGAACACAAAATGTGGCCCAAGAACCACTCTAATCGAAGGGCTCCTGAATGAGTATGTTCTAATATTCAACACGTTTTAAAATACTATTGTCACGCAAAATGGAGGCCCAAGAAACACTCTAGGCAGAGAGCTCCTGAATCAGGTTGTTTTAGTAATCAACACTTTTAAAATACAATTACCCACACAAAATGGAGGCCGAAGAATCACTCTAGGCATAGGGCTCCTAAATTAGTTTGTTTTAATAATCAACGCTTTTTAAATAGTATTTCCACACAAAGTGAAGGCCCAAGAACCACTTCAGGCAGAAGGCTCCTGGATTAGTCTGTTTTAATAATCAACACTTTTTAAATACTGTTTTCCAAGCAAAATGGATGTCCAAGAACCACTCTAGGCAGAGGACTCCTGAATCAGGTTGTTTTAATAATCAACACTTTTTAAATATTATTACCAACACAAAATGGAGGCCCAAGAAACATTATAGTCAAAGGGCTCTTGAATCAGGTTGTTTTAATAGTCAACACTTTTTAAAATACTATTCCCACACAAAATGGAGGCCGAAGAACCACTTTAGGCAGAGGGCTCATAAATTAGGTTGTTTTAATAATCAACATTTTTTAAATATTATTGTCTATACGAAATGAAGGCCCAAGAACCACTCTAGGCAGAGGGCTCCTGAGGGCTCCTGAAGTAGATTTAAGAGTCATAAGTAAGAAGTAAATATGATGAAAATATGTAGGATAGATAGCAATTGGCCAGAGACTTGAAGAGGTAATTATCGTTATGAAGTATCCAGGATGGAGTATCTATTTACTGTGAAAACGGAAAGGAGGAATTTGGGAAAGATGGAAGTAGAAAGGAGGTAAGGTTCGAAGGAATGAATGAAGGGAGAGAAGGAGCAAAAATGGGAAAGAGATATATATATATATAAGGAAGGAAGGAATGTGGGAAAGTGAAAAAGAAGGAGAAAGACAGAAATAATGAAGAGAAAAGAATGAATGAATTTGCGAGAGACAAACAAAATTTTCTTTGTAAGAATGGGAGGAGAATTATTCATAATCCGCAAGGTTTCGTAAATGTTTTTGAACTTTCTACTCTTGATTGCCTAGAATGTAAGAATTGGACAGTTCCTGTTTAGATATGATAGCATTACTCCATTTTATCTCTGATTTGACTATAAACATAAAGCGACAAAAGATGTTAGAACGACTCAGTTAATTTCTGGGGTGATGTAAATAATCAACTATTTTTCCAGTATTTTTAGTGATGGATCGTATATATCTGTTCTACTTGGGGTTTAGACTGAGATTGAGTCCCAACAGATGTTTAAGGCAAAGAATACCATTTGTAGTACGTCATGACTGAAGAAAATTCAGCATCTACTCGGTGACGCTAAAACGTTACGTAACTAATGTTACAAGCATTTCCCCTCATTGAATTTTGAGAGCCTGGTCAGAGAATAGATTGACTGGCAGGCTCTGGTCATCTAGATTTTGTGAGATGCCGCCTAAACCGTCGTTCTGTCTGCATATATACTGACTAATGATTTAAGAAGGTTCTTCGACTGAGTAAAAGAAGGAAGGAAATTTTTTTTTAAAATAGAGGCGATTGAAAAAAAAAATCTAAAAAAAGAAAGGAATGCATGACTAAAAAATCACCTGAAAAGGCAAAATTGGTGAAAAGGTCAAAGAGTAAAGGAAAATAGTAAAAAAACAAAAAACAAAAAAAAACAAAAGAACGTAATTAGTGATTTAAAGAAAAATATGAGTTAGAATAAAAAAAAATCTAAACAAAATGAAAGAAAGAGAGAGAGAAAGAAAGAAGTTGATTGAGTAAGAATGAATGAATGAGGAAAGGAAGGAAGGAAGGAAGGAAGGAAGGAAGGAAGGAAGGAAGGAAGGAAGGAAGGGAAGTTGTGAGGGGGATGTGATAATAAAGGAAGGAAAGCATGGAGGAAGGCAGGAAAGAAGGAAGTTGGGGAGGGTGGAAGTGAAAGAGGCAATAAGAAAATTAGAAATAAAAGAAGGAAGAAAGGAAGGAAGTGAAGGAGTGAGGAGGTAAGGAAGATTGAAAGAAAAGAAAGAAGGAATTGAGGGAAGAATTGAAGAAGAGAGGTAGTAATGGCGTCGGAAAGGAAGGAAGGAAGGAAGGAAGGAAGGAAGGAAGGAAGGAAGGAAGGAAGGAAGGAAGGAACTGACGAAGGAAGGGATGGAGGGAGTTGGGGGATGATGTTGAAAAGAAAAGAAGGGAGGAAAGTAGTGAGAGAGGAAAGTTGTATGAGGTTGGAACGAAAAGAAGGAAGGGAAGGGGGAAGGAATGGAAGAAGTGAGTGAGGGAGAGGGTAATGAAGTTGTAAAAAAGGAAAGAAGGAAGGTAGGAAGGAAGGAAGGTAGGAAGGAAGGAAGGTAGGAAGGAAGGACGGAAGGAAGGAAGGAGAAAATAATGAAGGTGGAAAGAAAAGAAGGAAGGAAGGAAGCGAGGGAAGTGGTGATGAAAATGGAACAAAAAAAAAAGGAAAGAAGCAAAAGAAAGAATTGAGGGAGGAAGGTGGAAATGAAGTTGGAAAAATGTAGAAAGAAAGGAAGGAAGAAAATGAGTGATTGAGTAAGTGAGCGAGTGAGGTCGGAATAAATTTAGAAAGAAAAGAAGGAAGGATGGAAAGAAGGAAGGAAGGAAAGTAGGGAGGATGGAAGTGAGGGAAGAAGTGAGTGATGTGGGTGATAATGAAGTTGGAAAAAAAGAGGAAGGAAGGATAGATGGAAGAAAGTGAGTGAGGGATGCCGTAATAAAGTTAGAAAGAAAAGAAGTAAGGAAGGAGAAAGTAGTGATGTTAGAATGAAAAGAAAAAAGCAAAGAAGGAAGTGAGGGAGGAAGGAGGTAATGAAGTTGGAAAGAAGAAGAAAAGAAGAAGTGAGATGAGGGGTGGAAATGAGGGAGGGAGGTAGTAATTAATTTGGAAAGAAGGAACGAAATGAGTGAGGAAGAAAAGGAAGGAGGTGGTAATGAAATTGGAAAGAAAGGAAGGGAGGAAGGAAGGGAGTTAGAAAGTGATGTATAGATGTGGTAATGAAGTTGGAAAGAAAAGAAGGAAGGAAGTAAAGAAGTGAGGGAGTGAGGTGGGAATGAATTTGGAAAGGAACGAAGGAAGAAAGAAAGGAAGGAAGGAAGGAAGTGAGGGAGGAAATGAGTGAAGTCGGTGGTACTGAAGTTGGAAAGAAAAGAAGGAAGGAAGGATATTAAGTACGATGAAGGGAGAAGGAAGGAAAGTTTCAAGGAAGAAAGAAAAAAGGTAAAGAGAAAAAATGGAAAACAAAGCAGGAGAAGGAAGGAAGGAAGGAAGGAAGGAAGGAAGGAAGGAAGGATTGTAGAAAGGAGAAAATACCGAGTAAGAATATAAATGAAGAATGGAAAGATGCAGGCGGGAATAAATGAAGAATAGAAAGATGGAAAGGATAAATAAATAAAGGATAGATGTTAGGAAGTGGGGAATGAATTTGGGAAAAGGTGAAATAAAGAATAAATGAAATAGCGAGAATGAAGGAGGGAGTATGCAAAAGAGGAAAAGAAAATAGAAAGGATATGTGCAGCATGAAAGTAAAGTAGGGGGAAAGATGGAAAACAAGAGAGGAAAGAATAGTGAAGTAATGTCGGACGGAGTGAAGAAAAAACGGAGGGCATGAAGGAAGTAACAAATGATTAATGAATGAATGAAAAAACAAATGAAAGCGAAAATAATATACAGTGTAACCCGGATATAAGAGAGTTGTCGGGACCGGATAAGAAGTCTCTTATATCCGGGTTTGGGCTATTTTATATACATTAACACAGGCTCTAATTTGGGAGCAGAAAAAATCTCTCTTATATCCGGGTTTCTCTTATATCCGGGTTACACTGTATAAGAAAATACATAGATACAAATATATGTGTAAAAGGGAGTAATAGGAAAGCCAAGGGATATATCTTATTAGAAAATGTCAAAACTGAGAGGAGAATGAAAACAGAACATGACAAAGAGAGAGAGAGAGAGAGAGAGAGAGAGAGAGAGAGAGAGAGAGAGAGAGAGAGAGAAAAGAAAAGAAAGAAAGAAAAAAAAAAAAAAAACTTCGCAGGGTGCATTGGAAACTGCAGGATACAGTGTGTAAATTTTAATCTTATCCTGTTTAAGTAAGATTTGATTGTGAGGAAATAATTGCTTTTCAAAATAGAAGCAAAATTATATCAATGAAAATATACAACAAACGAGATGCAGAAATTTTTGGATGTTATTTGAAAAAAAAAAAAAAAAAAAGGAAAGAAAGTGAAACCAAAAAGAGAAAAGAAAAAAAAACGCCGGAAATGTTATACGCAAGAAAGCGAGCGTGAATCGAATGGACAAAAGTTCGGATGTTAAAAGACTTGCGGATAGATTTTCTTTGAATACAGAATGGTTAATTCCGTCATGGCACCATTGTCTAGCTTCCCTCATGTGACATTTTCCCAATTCTGTTCTTTGTTTCACGATATTCCCTGACAGAAATATCAGTAGAAAAAGAAAGTGAGATAGAAGCAATAAAATAAAAGAATAAAAAATGGAGCAACAGAATATATCGGAATTGTATATATATATATATATATATATATATATATATATATATATATATATATATATATATATATATATATATATGTGTGTGCAGAGTGTGTGTACGTGTGTGTTGATAAATATAAACAAACTGAGATAGCTAGCTACCTAGCTAGCTAGCTAGATAGATAAATATAAACAGACTGAGATAACTAGCTAGCTAGATAGAAAGAGACTGGGATAGATAGATAGATAGATAGATAGATAGATAGATAGATAGATAGATAGATAGATAGATAGATAGATAGGAAGACACTGACACAGATTCGTAAATTCTAGGAAACATTATGCAAGATAACAATTCTGTGGAAGAGAGAAAGTAAATAAAAGACTTCTTCAGAAATCTAGAAAGAAAGAAAGCAGTAAGAAAAGAAAGATGACAGAAAAAGGAAGATGAAAGAAAAGAAAGAAGAGTTGACAAAAACTGAAAAGTGAAAAACAAAATAAACATTTAACGCAAAAAACAATATATGAAAATATAAATAATATGAAAGTAAGGACGAAAAAATTAAAGGGGTCACTGTTTTTATTTCTCTTCACACACACACAAACACACACACACACACACACACACACACACATATATATATATATATATATATATATATTGCAAAAAATATAAAATGAAAAAGATGATTAAACTGCTATAAAAGTGAATGTTATTATATATATATATATATATATATATATATATATATATATATATATATATATATATATATATATAAAATGTTCCCATAACTTGGACCTATTTTAAATATGAATTAAGTTTAAGCGCCTAATGATTTTTTTTTCTTTTTCTTTCAGATTTAACAACTTCAGTTTTTAGCAATTTCAGCATTGTAAAGTTTAACAAACAACGTGTTAAAGTTTCAAGAGTGCAATTGGAAAAATGTTCGTAAATTCAAACAAACTGGGTCGGTGGCAGATGTGAAAACACCATTGCGTGCTCTTTTACGCCGTTCAGCTGAAAATATTGCTGCAGTGCACGAGAATGTGGCCAAAAATACAGACATTTCTATTCGTCATCGCGCGCAGGAATTGAACCTCTCCACAACAACGTTACATCGTTTCCAATTGCACTCTCGGTTGGTCGATTTTGTTGACCCAAAAATCGCGAGGTGCGCGAAATGAATTTCTGTTTGAACATCTATATTTGTAATAAGCTTCGATAACTTTAACACGTTGTTTGATTTTTAATCTTTCCATGGTTGAAATTGCCAAAGACTTAAGTTGTTAAATCTGAAAGAAAAAGAAAAAAAAATATCATTAGAAGCTTGAACTTAGTTCACATTGAAAATAGGTCCAAGTTATTGGAATAAGCTTTATATCTACAATGATATATATATATATATTATCTAAAATTCAGATAAGCTCTACATTGTACTGTGTTAATTACCTTCAGCTCTACATTGTATTTTATTGTCCAATTTTTACTGCGTATTTTGTAAAAGTTGGATTTTCCCAACAACCGTGAAATTTTGACGTGTATATCTTCTTCAACTATTTATTATTATTATTATTATTATTATTATTATTATTATTATTATTATTATTATTATTATTATTATTGTGTGTGTGTTTGCGTGCGTGTGTGTTTGTTTGCTTGTGCGCGTATCTCTTTAAATGGACAGGGAGAAGTCAAAACAAAACCCTACCGAAATTGATATTTATAGGCCGATAAACAGCATTTTACATGCTAATAACGTGTTAGATGTGCAGATACGTGAAATGTTATTGACGTTCAAAGTGAAATTGTCGTACCGAGTTCAAATCCTGATCGGCTAAGGTTAAAACATGCTTAAAGCACCGGTTATCATTCGATCACCGAAGTTAAGCAGAGTCGAGACCAGTCAATATTTATATTAGGGATTGCTTGGGAGCAATTGGTAGTTAGCAACTTCCTATAATCCGATATATGTTTCCGCGATAAATCACTCGCAATGGGTTGATAATGCCATAAAAACAAACTATCCATCTATTACATCCTGATTGGGTCCGTTTCCTTCCGTTTGTACTAATATACCTGAAGAAATTTAAAACCCTTCATTCTCCAGCGATGGTGTAAATGTATGTATATATATATATATATATATATATATATATATATATATATATTACTCCCGTAAATAAGACAAACTAGGCACTTTAAACTAGGTATTGAGAGTTTAGAATAACACTGATTTCAAAACCAAATAACCATCGGTTAGGATATCTTTGTCCAAGACACTGTATTGTTATGCGTTGCCCGCAGATGACGTACAGGTTTTGTAATTATGATTATGATTTTGTACATGGTCCCATTGCCACTACTATAACTGAACGACAACCTTAGTTGAAAATTCTGCTGCCTGAGTATATCTAATAAAGATTTAAAGCAGAAAAATGGCATTAAGTATTGATGAGAATAGGAGAAGAAAGAACGGATTAAAAATAATAATTAGTACGCATATCGAACCGAACCCTTTATCTTGTCTACTGGGGAGAGTAGTGTTAAAAGGGAGATAACTGAGACTGGGATATCCGGAAGAGGCATGGCACATGGAAGTAGAACAATCTATCACGGTGAACGAAATAAAAGGTTCGGATCGAAATTCCAATCACTTGAAGAAAGCCTGAGTATACAATAGTCGAAACGTAGTGAATATGACAACAAAAATGAGGACAACAGTAGGATCAATAGAAATTGTGTAAATAGTAAGAACAAATTCAGAAAAAAAAACAACTTCTATTTAATAGATCTAATTTTGCGGGTAAGAATTTTGAAATTTGGTGTATTTTTATATGAATGTTAGAATCCACTGTTTCCATACGAACGCCGTGCAAGTCACTCTACCATGATCAACGGAGTGCCGTTGCTTTCTCGTGATAACGACGCATATGTTTATTGGCGTCCAGCTAACTCCGGATGAAGCGTGAATCAGCTACACGCAGGCCACCAGTCTGCCATTGGGAAGCAGGCCACTAGCGTTTACTGCCGGTGTAGGACCGCCGCCGTATAACTCCCGACAATGTTCCCACTGGCAGACCGCTAGAGCCCCGGTTTACCGGTGGCCTGCTGGTGGCTGCCACCAGATGACCATTGACGTTGCCAACGGCAACCCGCCAGCGGGTCACTAGTAGCTTGCGTGTAGATCTTCCATTGATACCAAGTCCAGTTCCGACGCTCGCCTGCCCATTGAAAACGCCTGTAACAACGGATATAAGTTAAGATGTCTATTATGACTGGTCCACAGGTAATCGGCTCCATATACCACAAATTCTGACGTAGACGACTTTACTTAATACAACTACATTAAATTCATCAGCAGTTTGCTCAAGAGTTTTGACTTTGCAGGAATAATTAATTTCAGGCAGTTATAAAACTAGTTACTCTAGTTAGTGATGGTATGATGACTAGAAATTTTCCCTTCGATAAAATGCACCCACAATCACAGAAGTTGAACACCACACAGGCCATTAAATTTTGAAAACTATCTGACTTAAAAAAAAGTTTAAATATTTTCAAAGTAATTGACATATTTCTATTTGCAAATTACGCAAGCATTCAACACAACAAATTAAATTCGGGAAAATATTTTCTGCATAAATACACTACGACAAGTGTATTTGCTTGGAAACATAGCTGCGGTTTTGTTGTCTTGGTTCATCTATATATATATATATATATATATATATATATATATATATATATATATATATATATATATAATGATATGTAAATTTACATTGAGCACTATTTTGTAAAAATATCAATAAGAACACCAGATTACATATCTTACTGTTCATTCTTTTTATTTAAATGTACATATATATATATATATATATATATATATATATATATATATATATATATATACATACACACACACACACACACACACACACACACACTTTTTCCGACATTCTGTGTCCATACGTTCCGAGCGATTTCGGCTATTCTACTAACCATTAATATTTTATGTATTTAAATGCGCACAAACATACACACATACTCACATACATACATACATGAAATCATTCAAACGCTCACACAGATATATATATATATATATATATATATATATATATATATATATATATATATATATATATATATATATATATATATATAAAATTTCATCGGCACACTCATATACGCTCAACTTTCTACTTTTTATCCCACTAACAACTTTTAGGAAAGAAACAGACACTACCAGACAGAACAGACACAAAAGTACCAACTAGAAAACACACACACACACACACGCACTAACATTAATACCAGTGGATATAAACAAGTGATATCTTCCTGACAAATGAAAACCAAACAGGATAAAATGTGCCGCAAGAATACATTACTCCAAATTTCTGGTAAAGCTTAAATAAATGCGAAACATGATGAAATTATAAAAATATTCCTATTTGAAACTTGTTCTATCACACACAGACACACACACACACATATTTACATATATATATATATATATATATATATATATATATATATATATATATATATATATATATATATATATACACCAGGTGTAATAGCAAAATTATCCAATTGTTAGATTAAGATTTGAACCGTTTTATCTTAGAAATGATTAAAGATATCTTACTGGAATTCTCCGATGTTTTTATAACATTATTGGACTGTACTTTGAGTAATAAGAATCCATAATTACTATAATGAAATCGATCATAAATGAAAATGACAAATAACTAATCATAGTTAAGGATCAGAAGCTCATGAAGGATTAAAGTTGAAATATATATATATATATATATATATATATATATATATATATATATATATATATATATATATTCCAGGAACATTTTCCAACTTATTCAAGGTGATGTACGCTCTCTCTAACCTTTTAACTTCCTGTCATGAAATAACAAGTTACCACCCATTTTCAGAGACGATTTCATTTTCAAGTCTTTTTTCACTGTTCTTTCAATTGTCATATTTGAAACTTCTTTCTCACGTTCCAAAAGTCTTATAGATTCAGTTGAATCTTTTTTCTAATTGATCTCTTTAGTTCCTTAGTTGAAATAAGGATCCCTTTTCCTATTGTGATCATCTGATCCAGTTTTTTTCACTGTTCCCTCTTTTTTTAAAGCTTATTCACCGTTCTTTTGATGGTTCTTAAATGGACCTTGAAGATAGAAGCCAGAGTATGAATGTTGGTGCCATTACTGAAGGCCTGAATGATCATTTTCTCACCACTGCTCAGTTGTGAAGACACTGGGTCTGACACAAAACGATTTTTACATGATTTTTAATAGCTGAATAACTCAAATATTTTGGGCTTTTTCCAGTGATTCTTATGACAAATAATATCAAAATGGCTAAACGTTTTATCTGAGAACCTGGAAAATAGAACCTCAATTAGATAAGTTTTTCTAGATATTAAACATTTTGTGGGATGGACAATTTATGCGGTTACACGATTTGGACAATCGATTTCACTACACGCAAGGCAGTAAAGCCACTAAGACACACGGTGATCACTGGGTGTGGAAAATTAGAAAAGGAAACATTACTAATGAACGCGATGAGAAAGAGTAATCAGGAGGTCATGATACGATTGACACTGCCGTTAAATTTTTTTACAGATTAAAGTTGGCTGGAAATCAGGGAGAAGGAAGTGAGTTCCACAAGCGAGAAGTGCGAAAGAATAAACTGTTAGCAAAGGCTTTACGGTTACATCAAGCCAGCTCAACTCTAAATTGGTTACATTACGTCGCCATTATAATGTAGTGCTTAAATGCAAAAACTCTAGGTACCATAGTGAAGAGCTCATCCGAACAATTACATTGAAAGTATTTTAAAGAAAATACACAGGGGAGCAGCTTACGCCGGTGAGAAAGTGACTGAAGCATAGCCACTGGATCAGGAACGATAATATTGCTGATTCTTCATGGGATTTAATCAAGGAGCTCAAGGTAAATAGCAGAAACACTCTACTATATATATATATATATATATATATATATATATATATATATATATATATATATATATAGTCATCCACAGGCAGACTGTTTCCCTGTATCACAGCTCATTAGTGTGGCTAGACATCCAGTTACCTCTAACTAGGATCGAAACCCGACTGAATTGGCGTCATTCGGGGATTCTACCACTAAGCCGTTGGCGCACGCTGAATTGAAGGGGAATTTAAGCGTATTTATTTTTAGATAAAAACATAGTGACTGGGAGAACTCGATTCTATTTACCGAAGAGTCTTTCATTATTAACCGTAATAGTCACTGTTTACAAACCCACACTTCCTCCCCAGAGAGCTCAACCGAAATAAATTTTTAAGGAGCATATATATTATCATTCACAGACAAACTGTTTCGCTGATCACAACTCATCAGTGTGACTATATATATATATATATATATATATATATATATATATATATATACGATTTTATACAATCATTAATCTTTCCAAAATTCATTATTCCCATGTACTGTCGAATGTTGCCATAGTGGTGTTTGTGTAATTATTTAAGAGTAATTACGTGAACAGAACAATGCTTTACAAGTATATCTGGGAAATTAAAAATAAAAAAAATAAATCACAACAAAAATATGATGGAAAATACGGAAAAGAACATCAGCCTACAATAATCAATCCAAAAACTGAAAACTTTGACTAGAGACAAAATAGTTATAATTTCCTTCCCAGATCAGTACAAACTATTAAATAAACGATCAGAATTCATCTCAAAATGCAGACACGAAAACAATTTTTACAACGTTACTTAAAAATCGAAAAATGAAAATAAATAAAAATAAATAAGCAAAAGTAAGTAACTCTATATTTCTGAGATAAGGTATTATGTACATTATTTACATTATTCGGACTAATGACCTTATATTTGTCGCCATATTTAATTAAATCCAGTGACAGGACCCAAAGAGTGTGAGTTCAATACATGTGGAGAACTTTCAGAGGGAAATTAAGAAGAGATAACTGTTAACTGACATTCATTAAACATGGCATGTGGAACTCGAACAGTCTATCCTAATGAGCGAAATAAAGGTTTCAGTTCGACATTCCAACCACCTGAACAAGGCCGGAGCGTACAACGGCCAAATATGAAGACAATAGTCCGAATAGTGTAAGTAAAGTAAATTATTTCAAACAAAGTAAGTAATAAACAAATTAACAAGCCATCCAGCATTAGAATAGTCACAATGCAATAAAATTCCTGCATTACTGATCCGTATATATAAATAGTCCAGGAAAAACACAACGCCTGTGGCCTGACGATTGCGTTTAGCATAAAACAGTCTGTCGCCCCTAAGTGTATGTTCCCTTTAACTGTTATAGAACAAGTTGGAATGGGAAGAAAGAAGCTGGAAGAGTGTTCCACAAGCGACAAGTGCGAGTGAAGAAACTGTTAGCATAGAACTTACAGTTACTTCTAACAACTTCAACTGTAAATCTATGAAACCTTTCACTAGTAGTATGCTTAAATTTATAAAGTTTAGGTAACAAAAAGGAAATCTCATCAGATCTATTATATAGAGAGGGTTGGGTTCAATTAGGCTTTCTTGCCCATGAAATACAACGGTGGCAAAGTAACTGATGCCGAGATGACAGGCCAGGACTAATAACATTGCAGATTCACCACTGTTTATTAGTGCGTATATGTAAGTGCTAATGTATAAGTTTGTATTCATATGTCAATAGAGATGCACAGGGGGAGAGAATAAACAAAACAATATCATGCAGTGAAGTAAAATTGCATTCTTTCAATAGGAGCTGAATTAAAGAACACGCATAAATGAAAACGGTAGCAGAAGAATATATAGAAGGATTGAAAAAAATCCCTGTTTGACATTTACATGAACATTCCTGCTACTGAATGAATAATACGATGCGCACATTGTTGCTAAGCGCAAGTTCCGTTCTTCACAGCGTTCATCAATTGACGTCATGTTGCTCGGAAAAATAAGAATGTCAATTCTTTAAGAACAAATCATTACTTAGCTGATGGCCTTATTTAATTTAGAACTTTATATTTAAAAAGTCGTTTGAATACAGAAATACTTTGTAGGCAGTTGTAGAAAAAATAATAGTATTCTTAATTCTATGCCTTTCAAACGATTTATTCTACATTTTTTATCTCTACTAAATTTAGCTGAGGCCGTTATAGGACAGAAGGTGGGCAGGTAATGTAATCGTTGACGTCGCCCAAAACGGAATTGATGTAAGTTCAAATTTTGATTGAATCTATTTCCTTCACTTTACACTAATCCCTCGACAAAGTAGGAACCAATCTTCTTCCTGTTCTCAGTTTAATAGCAGGGCATGCTGGGATCTCTTGACTTACATTTAAAAAGAGTCCACGAGAATAGAAACTATGAATTCAAATTGGCGTAAATAAAAGTAAACTAGACTCTCCAAAATTTTAGGAAATAACTCCGAATTAAAAAGAAAAAATGGAAATATACCCAGTCTATCTTATATTCGACACGCACAGCACAGCGACGACGTGAATTACATAATTCGTGATCCTCTTATAGTACAAAATTAAACTTTCAGAGAAATTCGGATTGAACCCTTTATTGAAACCTCCAGTGATATATTCTTTCCGATCCAATGTATATGGTTACCTGCTATTCCTCTTTTTTATACATATTTATTTTTATTATATTTATTACAGTGTTGCTTCGTGAATTCATAGGCCTTGAAATTGCGAGTTTAAACCCTGGGCCTCGAAATATAGTTTATTGGAATAATAAGAACAAACAGGTGGACATTCAAGATCAAGAGACCCGTAAGCCATTAGGGTCGTAGTGACCCTATATGTAGCATTAGTGTTTTCTGGGCAGGTAACCCAATACTCTACAGACTGGTTTGAATTCAGAGATTTCGTGGGTGCAAAACCCAGTCTGCACTTATGTTTAACCATAGTTGGGATTGAGATAGATTCATGCTTTGCTCAAGGGTATTAGCACAAATCTATTAGCATGTAATTGATTTTAATGAACTCGACTAGAATTCGAACTCTACTCTTCGATTCCTTAATCCAAGACGCTATTTTTTACCCAATCGCGCCTCTACAAAACAAGTGGTCATTAGAAAAACGAGAATAATATATTACTGTATATGAATTAAAGTTTGAAATCCTCAAACAGTTGCAAGGATTGACACATACCTGAAGAAATCCTGAGGATACAACTTCGAAAACGCTGGGATAATAGCAACAAAGATGTGGCCATTAGCGAAAAGAAAATAATCACTCCTGTAAATTACGTAAAGGGTTAAGATCAATCATGTGAAGAATGTCACAGAGTGCAACAGCCAAAACATTGTGATAATAACAACAAAGATAGGGACATTAATCCGACTGTAATTAGAGGCCTCATTGTAATGACCTTGTGCCGGACTAAAATATCCTAACATATAACAAGCTTGTTTAATGACCGAAGTGGTTCTGAGTTTGGCCCTATGTAAAATGCAGGATGCTGAAGATTGTTTTTATCGGAAGGCAGTACTTTTATATTTGGTGAACTGATTTGCCGTTTGAAAAAATTGCTTCTCTGATTTGAATAGCAGACTGAGGAACGTCGGCCAAGACGTCTGTCGCAGAATTCATCCTCCATTGGCAATTTTACGATGCCCTTACCAGCGGAAAACTGTGCCGTCCCTGTGTGATGTAATCGGTCAGACAAATATCATCACACCATTTAGATAATTATAAAAACAGAAAACAAGAAAAGGTTTCATTAAATAATACCAAATCCAAAGTAAGAGAGAGAACGATAAAAAAGAAATTAAGAAGACAGAAGATAATGATTGACATTGCATTTAATTTCTTGAAAATCAAAGTTGACTGGATATCAAGAAGCCGGAAGAGAGTCCCGCAAGCGGGAAGTATGAGAGAAGAAATTGTTATCATAGAACTTACGGTTATGTCTGGCCATTTTCATTGCAAAATGATGAGACCTTGCTGCCACTCTAGTAATGCGCTTGTATTCATAAAATACAGATACTATAGCGGAAAACTCATCAGCAAAATGCCTATGAAAATAGTTATAGAAAAGGCAGAGCCAGCTACGTTACATCCGTGGAAAAGTGACAGAAGAACCAATAACATTGCAGATTCTTCATTGTATTTTGTTAAGAATCTCTAAATGCATATTACAAGTACCAAACTATATATACATAGTTTAAAGAATATGACCCATTTTTATGTTAGTGTGTCAAAATATCGTTTTTATGGAATTCTTTTTCCATTTAAATAACTTTTTTCTTGGTCACGTCAAGAAAAGTTAAATCTTGTGTTTAGAATGGCAGTGCAATCTTCGTGTCATTATTAACAGCTGAAGGGTTTTTAAATAGAAATATATCATTGTTTGCCTCGAGGGGAAAAGAAAGTTAACAGAATATTAAACAATTAAAAAGAAAACTTTCTTCAAGTATTTCTCTTGAAGGGAATTGCCAAGAAATACATTTGACAATGGTGCCGAGTTTTTGCGTGAAGCAGCCACTAAATTATCGTCGGTTGTACTTTGGTATATTTATTCCTTTATTTCGTTGTCTTTTGCTTTTTAAATCTTTAAGCAATTAGTTATCAGCATGGGAGTAGGCGCCATATTGTTGCGTTTGATATTGACACGAGAGAGCGCTTCAAATGGAGAATCTCACTTTACAAAACTGAAACGAAATTTGTCGTGTTAGAGAAAATTATTGAACAAGCACAAAATGGCGTCGTAAATGATGACACGTACAGTTTCTTTCGGTGCCTACTCACAAGTTTAAGAATGATAATAGACAGAAATAGCATTCGAGACGCTAGCTATCTTTGAAATGTTTTCGATTAATAATTAGTAATAATTGCTTTACTGAAAGGAAAATGAAAGAAAGTGAATTTAAAAAGCGTAAAAAATAAATATTCAAAAATTATTTCTTAGAATACAGATCAAAATTTTAGAAATTGAAATATACCAGTTTCTTTTGTTTTTCTTCGGTTAATTTATACACGTTTGCTGTTTTGAATAAACTAAACTTTATAGAAAGAAATGAAAAGCAAAGAAGAAAAAAAGATTTAGAAAAAGAATTCAGGGGATATACAGAGGAAATAAAATATCAGTTGGAGATTAAAGACTGTAATATTTGTATCGAATAAATGAACGCCGTTGTAATTGTGTGTTTCTACAAATAAAATAAGAGAGGATGAAACTGGAAAGCACAAAAGAAAAACAAAAAACTATGAATAACAAATGAGTAAATGTACTTGAGAAGGAGAGGACAAACTCAGACAAAAGAACGGAAAACTGAAAGTAAAATTATAGAAAGAAAGAAAAAAAGCGCCCCCACCAAAAAAATAAGAGTGCTTTGCTTCTAGAAGCCAAAATTATCGAAAGAAAGAATGAAAAAAGAAAGAAAGAAAGAATGGTTTGCATCTAAAATCAAACATTAATGTTAAAAAGAAAAGTGAAGGAAGAAAAGGCTAGGTGAATTAAAAGTTGACAATAAATACATAGTTTGAGGCAAGAAAGAATAAGAAAGGAAGTGTAAGAGAGGTCAATATAGAGAAAATGAATTGTCTGAGGCAATATTACATAAGCGAAGAAAGAAAGAATAAGAAAGAAAGAAAGAAAGGGGCAATCAAACAAAAAACGGAAGACAGAAATTGTTACAAGGAAAACCACGTTTTAAAAGAAAAATGAAGGAAAAATAATGAATGAATATTTTTTTCAAGAAAGAAAAAAAATTCCTCATAAGAAAGATTAGAAAAAGAATAAAGAAAATATAGAAAAAAGAAATATGTTCAAACAAAATAACATTAGCAAAGAAAGAAAGAAAGAAAGAAAGAAAGAAGGAAAGAAACAATAATATTGCAAGAAATTTTAAAATGTAAATCGCTGTATCCAAAAAACCGAAAACTAAACAACTGAAAAAAGTAGCAGAGAGAAAAAAACCCCAAAAAAAAACCAAAAAAAAAAAAAACCGAACGAATGAAACAAAGAAAAAGAAAAATGAAAATGGGTTTTCTACACAAGACGGAAACGTAAAACGCCATATTCGAAGAAATCACGCAAATTTAGAAAAAAAAATATTTTGGATAATGGATCATTAATTCGGAATTTTCTTTTATCCGCCAAACGGAATGAGACTTGCTCCCAATTTCCGGCTGTAACACGGAGATATTCTGATTGGAGTTCTGGTTAATCTGACGGCTTTCTTGCGGAGATTCTGCTTTTAATTTAAGGTTTTCAAAGGAATTATTATTTCATCGTCTCAAAAAAGACAGAAAGGAAAACGAAATGAACAGAAATATCGAATCAAAGTAAATGAAGAAATAATTGGATAATTTATAAAGGTTTTTATGTATAAAAGTTTTTTTATTCATAAAGGTTTTAAATTGGATAATTTATAAAGGTCTTTCAAAGCGTTAATAATACTGAACCCATCGGCCTTTCGCCTAGAAAAAGACAAAATACTGAAATTATGAAAGAAATTTCATAAAGAAAAAAAAGTTTTCTGAATTGGTGATTTTAACTTTTCGAAATATTAACATATACTTGACAAGTGTTGTTTGTTTTGGTTTGGTTTGTTTTACGGCATATGAAACTCAATGGGTCATTTAATGTCGATAAGATTTTAATGCTGGTAATTCTTTTCTAAAAAATTATAGCTGGTAAATTTTTTTCCTCAAAAATATATTGCTGGTAATAATAAATGACTGGTAATAATTTTTCCTTCAAAAAATTATTGTTGGTATTAAAACCTATATTTACACTTTGTTTCGACCCCAGTCGAATAATTTGCCAATTGTTGGAACCCTATCAGGTGCTAGCACCCCGGGTCAGGATGGACCTGGTAACACCGTCAATTCAGAGGTGGTTTCACGCTCGTCAAAACAACCTGACCAGAGGCCTTGCTGTTGAATGTAGTTTATCCTTTACCCAAATTTTATAAAGATATGTTGCTGTTCCAGCGGCCATGCTGAACGGAATTATTTCTAAATAATCATCGGTATGTAGTATTCAAGTTGCATGAAAATGAAATTTATTTCATTCGTTATATATGGACATCAGTCCTTTTATTTTTTCCGACTTTTTCTTAAAAGTTTAATTTCCCTTGCTATTCTCCATTAAAAGTTACGGAAGGCCAATAGTCTTTTATTTTTCGTATTTGTTAATATGTTTCTTGGTGTGTGTAGGTGTGAGTATCTGTTCAATTTATTTACTGTTTAAACCGGATCATTTTTCCGCTAGTTGACTGATATTTTTGACATGATTAAGATTTCAGAAGAGAAAATAGACATAATCAAGATGCTTACGTTCCTCGTTACATTAAAAAGAAGGTTAAGATAAGAATGGACTGACATGTATGAAAAGAAGCTGTTTTTCGAGAAAGATTTAATAATTGTTTAACGATTGTAAGAATGAATGCAAATTGTTTAATCGAAGGAAACAGATTTAAAATAAAACATATTCTACTTCCTTGCATCTCTTGTAAATATTTATTCAATAAATTGTATAAATTATTATTATAAGTTCCCATTAAAAAACTATACTTATGGAACTGATTCGGACAGCATTATAATGCCGGTATTACAAATATGGAGTCTAAGTGAGAGATTTATATATTTATATATATATATATATATATATATATATATATATATATATATATATATATATATATATATATATATATATATATATATTCATTTATACATCGTTTCATTAAATAATATAGACAAGTGTTGTCTATTTATTTTATGTAAAATTTGTTCGTAACTTCTGATAAGTTTGATAACATTATCATTAAACGAAGAAAGAAATTCGCAATATTGATCCATATTTTTTAAAATAATCTAAGCTTTCGGTTTACTTAAGCCATTATCAAAGATGTAAATCACAAACATATTAAACAATATACATGTATAAATGAAAATATGCTGCTTAATACACACACAATATATATATATATATATATATATATATATATATATATATGTATAATTATTTATTTAAAAATATGATTCCAAATCGCGACATAAGAAGTCCCATGTTTCAAAACAAGAGCCGAAAACTTCAATATAATTATTTAAATTAAATTGAGATAAAATAAGCTCTGTTCCATCTTCAAGCGAATTTTTTTTTGGAATAACGTGTTTCTGAAATTTACGTGTTTTAAAAATTGAAATTCTTTATCGGTTGAGTTATTCCCACGTAAGTAGAAGTATGCCTTCCATCTCATCCTTCTAATTAATTCCTCTGTTTTTTGTAAAAGTTTAACAAAATAATTCCGTTTGTTTGTTAGTGGAATGTTTTTGAGAGAAATCCCGAAATTAATTTTTTCCATATTTTTAAAGGACTATTTAAATATAAAGGTTGAGAGTGCTCGACCTGAATTAGGGAGCCAATAATATGTGAAAATATATAGTAAATAGGAAGGAACTGGTTAGGTAAATAATTCAAAGTCCCTTAGTATTTTAGTTATTATTTTTTAAAAATAGTGCTCGATACAAAAGTAGAGCATAAATATAATTATTTATTTAAAAATATGATTCCAAATCGCGACATAAGAAGTCCCATGTTACAAAACAATAGCCGAAAACTTCAATATAATTATTTAAATTAAATTGAGTTAAAATAAGCTCTGTACCTAACCAGTTCCTTCCTATTTTCTATTTGAATGGATGGGTTAGTGATTGAGGTTACCTAGGTAAAATAAGAGGACAGTGTTAAACATTACACTAATAACGCCAAGATATATATATATATATATATATATATATATATGAAGAAATATACTCTTAACGTGTGCTATATTTATGCTATAAAGTGCTCAATATCAGAGATAGAGCATGTGTAAATATAACAGTGAACATTGAAGTCAACAGTTAGAGGCGACAGGCTGTTTCATGCTAGATGCAATCGTCATGGCCTGAGGATTGCCTGTCGCCTCTAAGTGTTGACTTCAATGTTCTCTTTTATATATATATATGTAAATGCCATATATATATATATATATATATATATATATATATATATATATATATATATATATATAAAAATAATATAGCATTCATTATCTAAAAATATAAATCGTTAAGCGGTCAATTGATAAAAATCGCGTGAGGATACCATAAGTTTGAATTCAAGCTAACGGACTCAACTGACCTCCTGATTTTTAAAGTTAAAAGCTCTACAGGTTATTTTTATTTCTATTTTATTTATTTATTTATTTATTTTTGACTAATGCATTGACCACTTTATTTTGAGGGGGTTCCTGGTCTGATTCAGATCTAACCATTAACCTTATATATATATATATATATATATATATATATATATATATATATATATATATATATATATATATATATGTGTGTGTGTGTGTGTGTGTGTGTGTCTCTGTGTCTGTGTGTGTTTGTGTGTGTAAATTTATGTAACATATAAATATTAACATACATTTTTAAAGACACTTAATATAACAACGCTTAAATATTCTTCAGAATAACTGAAAATCAGGGTCATATTTGGATGATGCTAAGTGATGTAATTTAATGCCTAATAAACAAAAGTGAGTAATGTTCTCATTTTTGTTATTTTGTTTATTATTTGTATTCTTTTTTATTTAGCGTCGTCCATAGTTCTACTTAGCATTCTCCATAGCCAGTTAAGACCAATCTCACAGCTCAAGAACAAATAAAAATGAGCTCAATCGAATTAAAACTAATCAATCCTTCCCGACAATCGTTATTTGACTGCAAACCGCGTGAATAAAGATAGAAAGTTCGATGTTGTAATGGGGAGTTTGGATGGTACTTTCGAAACAGCTTATAGGCATTCATTTGCTTCATGAAGTAAGCAAAATAATCGATAAAACTTATATAGGATTCTACAGGGTCACTATCTCATAATTCTAAGAAACTCTAACAAACAAAAACACCGTCAAACACGGAAAAATAATCATATTTTCAAAACTATAGAATTTGATATAGACATAAAAACAAATATAATGGAGATATTTTTTCAGACATCCCAACAAAAATGTACATATCAGCCATGCAGAAAACCCAAGGACAAACCACTTTACATATTACAACAATTAATAATAATAATAATAATGATAATGTTACAGCCGACAACTTACGAAATGCATTATCTACGTGCGATTTGTTTTTTTCAAAATTGCTCAGTGGATAATTTTATGCCATTTCTGAACTTAGATCCCTGGTCGGGACCAGAAAAGAAATGAGTATAAACCAGAAACGAAAGGAAACCATAATAATAATAATAATGATAAAGTAACAAATCAAAACATTAAATAAATTAGCAAATTAAGTATAGCTGGCAATTCGTATTCGAGTAATCCTGTCTAATAGAGCGACTAGCCAATCCCTATTGCAGACGCTTGCTCAGGCGCATGTGTGTTTGATTCAACATCCACAGAGCACACAAGTGGTTTATACTACAACTATACTGAGCAGAACTTAGTTACAGTTTTTGGGAAAAAAGCATGTTATCTAGCGTGATCAACAATTTGAAAAAGGCCAAACAAGCCCTCGGTCAGTTCCTGCTAGCACAGCTATCGATCGTCTAAACAATGTCAGTCACAAGGCTTGGATCAACCCGTGGTATGGTTTTCAGGCACTTTCCAAAGGTGCTGCACGCTGGGATCTGCCTCCTCTAGTTGGATAATATCAGGAAGTCACTTTCCTGAAAAATGGATAATGGTGAGATTCGAATACGAACGTTTTAACCATCGGCCACGAGGCCATAGCAAATTAAGTAAATAATAAATAAATTAAGAATGAAAGCACACAAGCATAAGTAATAATAATAATAATAATAATAATAATAATAATACTTAATGAATAAATACTAAAAGCGTTAATTAATCAATAAGAAATAATGAGTTAGAGATTCACTAAAACATTATACATTCCCTACAAATAATCACACTCGGATCGACATTTTTTTCCTACTCAATATCTGTTAGAATTATTTGAAACATTACCGTTATCGCCACCTCAGTAGCCGTTCGAATAATATATAATCCGAAAATACTAATATATAAACGGAAAATACTAATATATAAACAGAAAATAGTAATATTTCAACCGAAAATACTAATATAAAAACCGAAAATACTAATATAAAAGCCGAAAATACTAATATATAAACCGAAAATACTAATATATAAAAAGAAAATACTAATATATAAACAGAAAATACTAATATATGAACCGAAAATACTAATATATAAACCGAAAATACTAATATATAAACCGAAAATACTAATATATAAACCGAAAATACTAATATATAAACAGAAAATACTAATATAAAAACCAAAAATACTAATATATAAACCGAAAATGCTAATATATAAACCGAAAATACTAATATATAAACCGAAAATACTAATATAGAAACCGAAAATACTAATATAAAAACCGAAAATACTAATATATAAACCGAAAATACTAATATATAAACCGAAAATACTAATATAAAAACAGAAAATACTAATATATAAACCGAAAATACTAATATAGTAACCGAAAATACTAATATATAAACAGAAAATACTAATATAGACACCGAAAATACTAATATATAAACAGAAAATACTAATACATAAACCGAAAATACTAATATATAAAACGAAAATATTGATATATAAACCGAAAATGCTAATATATAAACCGAAAATACTAATATATAAACCGAAAATACCTCTCCTTGCTAGCCATGATGCCCGATTGACCAGCATGTCAAAAAACACTAATGAACC
>CAHIKZ030000161.1:1057500-1070000 GCA_903632075.3 Acanthosepion pharaonis | reverse complement strand
AATAATAATTATTTGTAATTAGCTTAATGTACTCTTTATAATGTGTAATGATACACATGTGAAAGCCATCTAATAATTTTAAGGACTGCATAAATTATACTTACATTTTTTTTCAGCATGGATAAATAAGCATTTATATATTTAATGTATCACATGTGAAATCGTTCTCTAATGATTGAAGCATTTAATAAAAAACGAAAATAAAAGGGAATTTCTGACGTCATGGGAAAAAGGTTGCTTTTTATTTATTTACCGATGCAAAATTGAATAGGTTATAATAATAGAAAAAAACATTTTTGAGCTTGTATGTAACACTTTATGTATATATTTAACGACACACATGTGAAAATCTATTAATACTATGAAAATAAATATATGTCATTATGTTTAACGGCAAAGACAAAATAATTTCTATCCACTTAATGACTCGGAAAAATGCCTATAACATTAAGCACTTTACAGTATATGCTGTGAAATTTAATATCTTGAATGAATTATATTTTATGTATTTAAACCTTCACTAATGAAAATGAAGAAATAATTGCAAGAACTTAATAAAATATTCCTTTCTTTCAGGAGGCATGGATAGGCTAACTTTTATATATTTGAAATATCCAAATGATTTTATGTCACCACCACTTCAATAAGCAGAACGTCATAATTGGCTACATTCATGATACATTTGTCGCTGGCATATACTCTACAATCGTCAAGGATTGACATGTCTAAGCGCCGGTTTATCGTGACATGAAAAATAACTCACCCGCCTCTACCCTCTGACCTTATTTTTCTAATTAGCGTAGATTTGACTTTTAATTGGTTAATCGAAACATACCCACAAGTCTATTTTTAATTCTAAGAGGTAACGATTTATTTTTAAATTTCCCTAAAAGTAATTTTATCACCAGTTAACAACCATCGACTAAGGAAGTACAATCATAATATTGAAACATGAAAGCTTTTGGTATCTGTTTATATTTCTGAGATGAGGTATTATGCACACTATTTACATTATTCAGACTATTGTCCTTATCTTTGTCGCCATATTTATTACAACGTTTCAGCAGTTGTACACTCCGGCCTTCTTCAGGTGGTTGCAATGTCGAACTGAACCCTTTATTTCGCTCACTAGTGTTCCACGTGCCATGTCTAATGGATGTCAGTTATCAGTTATCTCTTGTTTATTTACAAAGTTCTCCACCGCCTTAACCAGGTATTGAACTCACACTATTTGGGTCCTGGATCTAACTAACGCCTTTAACCACTGTGCCACGTGTCCTTGAGTATTTCTGGGTATTATAAACCTTAATGTCTTCAGTTTTCTACGAGTGCTCATATTGTATTTTTTTTTTTTTGCTGTTATCGTCAAATTATTTTACCAGAGCTCATATTGCAATTTTTGTTGTTATTATCGCTTTTCTCTAGCACTCATTATTACTGGTTCCCATATTGTATTCATTTCTATGTTTGGATGGCTCAGGAGATTTTTGTGGCCTAATATATGTGCTGATTCCTTAAGTTTATGCATTTTCCAATTTTCTATGATCTCAACCTGATCCCACGGAGTGGGGAGATCTCACTTTTCTCTCCATATGTGGTCAGCCATGCCTGATTTTTCCACTTCCTCTCGTGTTACAGCTTATTGGCGTTCTTGAAGCCTTACCTTAGGGGGGGCGGCCTGTCTTCCCTTTATATTTCTTTCCGCAGCTGCAGGGTTCAGTTCGACATTCCAATCACCTGAAGAAGGCCAGAGCGTACAACGGCCGAAACGTTGTAATAAATATGGCGACGAAAATGAGGACAATAGTCCGAATAATGTAAATAGTGTACATAATACCTCATCTCAGAAATATAGTCATATATCTCGTACATGTTTAGGTCTACCATTTATCATGGTGCTACGAGAAAACAGCTTAGGGAAACAAAGCTTTAGTTCGTAAATTTGATGTCATTTAATTGTGAGTTCAATCCCTTGGAAGAGCAGTGTTTGCTAGGGTTCAGTGTAAACAGGGAGAACAATAACTAAGCACTACTAAAAATAAGAACGAGACAAGATATACCAAGATATAGATAGTGGAAAGAGAACTGTCTATCCACATAGATTGAATAAAGTTTTCAGTTCGGAATCTACTGTAGGTTAATCGGGTCAACCTGATGAAGGCGGGATGGTACAACAGCAGAAACTTTGTGACAAGAACAACAAAGATGAGGAGAATTGTAAATAGCTTAATTACTAAAGAATATAAAGTTGTGGAAAACCGTCATAAACTATATACTGTAGAAAAACATCATACAAATGATAATTGGTTTGATTGAGTTGATTTTGTTTAGCGGTATATCAGACTATATGGCTTATTTGATGCCGATATTTAAATATTTCATAAGCAGTTTTAAGCCTTCAGTTACATATATTTTGTACTGGATTTTATAATTTCAGAGCAAACGTGTTATTAGATATATAGTTTGTTGATGATAAAAAGTGTTGTTGGCAATGTTTTTAAATGTATTGCTGGCAATTTCACTACAAAAATGTATTATAGGTAATATGAAAAATATATATTGCTAGTATTTCTACGCTCCACATAACTTCCGATCTCCCAATCAGATGCTTTGCTGCCAGATGTATTATATTGTCATACCCAAGACTAACAAATGAAGATGATGATTGTATTATACCACGATTTTTTTCTGTTTACGTGCCAGAAAACCAGATGTAAATAAGAATGAAACAAAGAAAAGATGAGAAATTGTTGTGGTCATGAATATTTTACTTTGCTAAATGGTTTAAAATTATAGTTAAATTTCTCTTCAAATACACCAAACATTTTATCTAATTTATTCAATAGTTATATTATTTTCATATTCCTTTTCTTATGCAAATAAGAGGGGTTTTTATTTTAAAATACTTTTAAATGATTTTCTTCACGGCATATCAAGTAGCAATTTTATTTAACTAACATCTGGATACGTGAGACACGACAAAAAATGGAAACAAAAAGGACAATTATACATCACATCAGAAAGAGACATTTGAAATTTCTAATATAAATTTTGAGGAGAGAGGGTTTAAAAATTTGACACTAACAAGACATAGTATATGGAGGTGAGACAGGGGAAAACAACGCATAACTGAGCTAACGGACTTGTGTAAATGGTTGGCAGAAGTGTTGAGGACATATAGCTAAACTACAGAATATAATAAGAGCTACAAAAGACAGGGCATTTTGAAGAGAAATTATCGACAACGTCCCTAAGAGATATAGCATCTAGAAGAAGAAGAAGAAGAAGAAGAAGAAGAAGAAGAAGAAGAAGAAGAAGAAGAAGAACAAAAACAACAAGGAAAAAAAGAAGAGACTTGAAACAACAAAAATGTGTTTCTACAGAAGGATGCTGAGAATACCATGAACCGAACATGTGAACAATAACAAAGTTTGAGAGAAAATGGAAACAAAAGAACACTCATATTTAACATCAGAAAGAGATAATTGAAATTTCTTGGGTATAAAATGAGGGGAAAAATTTACAGGCAAATGAGATAAAACTAAGCAACGCATAATTTACCTGGTGAACTGGAGTAAATTGATAGCAGAACAGGGTTTAGAACAAATAGCAAAAAGAAGGGTGCAAGACTACTAATGACTGCCAACGCAACGCCGCCGACTCAACACCACGGACCCAACACCACCGACCCAACGACAGGCGAACTATGAACTTTTTTCGTCGACTTCATAAAAACAGATAAAAGTAATTCATTTTTAAAATATAACTTATTAAAACCGATTAAAAGTAATTTGTTAGGGATCATTTTTATATACATTTCTTCATTTCGAATTAAAAATCTACTGAAAGTCGTATGAAATTCCCCTCAAATATTCAGTTGGAGATCGCTGTGAAAAATAAGAAATAACCGGCAAAATTCTTTCATCTGCGTTCATGTACTTCTTCATATTAGAGGTGGGCAATGTCCTCCATTAATTACACCACGAGCCTTGTTCACAACGCCAAAATTTTTATGTTACTGTCTATTGACTATACTTATCAAATACAAATAAATTTTCTTCGTTTACAATTTTTTTCTTTTCCTCTTTGACTGAAAATTTCAATTTTGGGTGCGATGAAAAGATTGAAAATTAAACACCAGTCAAATAGGATGTTGTAACTAATAAATCACTAAGACAAGCAGCAAACTTTCAAAAACTTTAAGACTCAAGCCGATCTACTATGGCAGTCAACATCGGTTAACTGGTGTTGAGTCGGCGGTTAAGAAATATACCCTCACGCAAAAAGAAGAAACTTTATAAAGAGCTACAAATGACGGGAAATTGTGAAGGGCCATTATTGGCAACGCTGTAAAGAGATACAGAACATAGAAGAAAAAGATTATAATATTATATACATATAGTATATAATATAAATGCATAATATGGTGTCAGCCATAAATACAGACTGATGTGGAAGTACAAGACGACGCCTATGGACTTACGCCTATTGTCTTCGCCTATTGCCTACGCCTATTGCCTACCACTACGACGAGGACCAGTCTATTACGGTTACCTGCTAGATTGTCCTACCTGGTTAGAGTAGTCAACAACTACTTTGCTACTTCGAACAAATATATCCCTTTCCGGGACATATCCGTTTTTTGAAATAAAGTTGTCGATATTTAATTGCAACTTCAGCTTTCAGCGTCACATATTGCGTGTTCTGTTATATCATTTACAAAGTGGTTAATTTCTGTACATGCTTAAACTTAGTGTCACCAATTTGCATTTCGCATAGTACTTTTATTCCACAAATGAATATATGAATATTGTTGAGGTTTATGTTTTGATAGCTGTCATCAAATCACGTCAGAAGATAAAATCATGCATATTTTTGGTGAAATTTTATTTGCAAAATTGCAATCCATACGTGTGTAGCTGTGATTATTTAAATATTAGTCCTAGTGAGCCAAGGCTTTAAAATTCTATTCTTTTTATTTATTTATTTCAGACATCCTGTTTATGATAGACCTGTAATGTACACCCTCGAATCCCGAATAAAGATCACAAAGTTAAAAAGGCCACCAAATGTCATGTGTGCGAAAGGGATTTTTGTAATGAATTTACGCTGGCTAGTCGCTCGACTTGCAAAGAAATGCCATCAATTAGCTTCAGATAGGTCAGCTAAAGGTGGACAAGGACACATTTATATCAATCAATGGACGCGTGCCACGTGGCGTGGTGATTGTTACTGACAACCAGTCCCGGCCTACGCTATCAAATATTAATATTTTTGTCTGTACAGCAACTGATTAACGCATGTGCGTCCTTGTAGCCGACATCTCCTAACCCATTCCTTTGTCTGTCTATCTGTTTCTCTGTCTGTCTTTGTATTCTTTATTGTGTGCCATTTGGAAGACTGGTTTTGACTGGTTAAGACCGTTTCTTGCTGAACCTATCCATTGTGGCAAAGGCTTCCGTGAACAATAACATCTTTTTATGTCAGTTGCTTAAGTGTTAGGGTAGGAGGGGGCTATGTGGTCGACGAGAATGTCACAGGTCCTTGTAATGCTGCACATATGAATCTATGCGTGTGAGTAAGACGGGTTTGTTTTGCATATGCCTGTCGTATTCGGAAACTATGACTTTGTGGTTTTCACAATCTATTTCTATTAGAAGTTGTTTTTTATAGCAAAGTGTATTCAGAAGATTCATGTGTATATGTGAATCTCCAAGGATATGTATGGTCGTATATTAATGTAGCTGTACGTAGATCATGCCACAATATATATATATATATATATATATATATATATATATATATATATATATATATCCTTTTGTGTTGTTTATTATTAGAATATAGGGTGGATTTTGAGGTGATGAATTATTTCTGCGGCATCTGGTTACAATAAAATAATTTAATGAAGTCTTTATTTGTGTTTCCTGTACGTTCTAGAAGGTTGATTTTATTGCTTCAGTATATAAATAGTCCAGAAGTAAAATTACATGTCTTCTTAATTATGAAAGAGAATATGCTCACATATATAAAATAAGTGTTATAAAAAAATATTATTAACTTGCGAAAAAGATATATTGTTTTATAAAGTGTTAAGCGATATAAAACAAATACTTAACAACAATAATTTCCAAAACCATGTTGTTGACAAATAAATAAACTTTGTTTTAAAGAAATTTAGAAAAAATAAGATAAGCAATCTGCCTGATGTACACAAAAATGAAGACTTAATGAAATTATTTTATTCTATGTGGATACATCATAAATAATTCATCATATCAAAAATCATATATATATATATATATATATATATATATATATATATATATATATATATATATATATATATATGTATATATACCCCGGAAAATAAAATTCTGTCGAGCACTTTTAGAGGAAAAGCGCAAATTTGTAAATAGTGACTGCTACTGCTGATGCAAAAAGCTCTTCTATGAACCGAGCACTCTGATTCACTGGCGTGTTTAGTCAAAAATAAATACATAAACGTTCAAATTCTTCTCTGTCAGGAGTTGATAGCTTAGGGAAAAAAAATATCCGACTCATGCCAAATCAGTTGGGTTTCGATCCTGGCTTAAGGCAATCGGTTGTTTAGTCACACTGATGAGCTGTAATACAGCGAAATTGTCTGTCCGTGGTTGACAACAGATATACTTTTTTCATTAAGGCGATAAAAATGGGCGTGTTAAAACAACACGAAAAAATTAAAACGTAAAATAGTGGTAAGATGGAAATTATATATCCTAGTGTTAATATCAAAATACAAAATGAACAGTACTCATCAAAGCTCAGAAAAACGTGCAGAGTGACTAAAAATGAATGCCCCAAATCAAATTTTATTAAAAGAAAAACAGCACTTAGAGTCTAATTATATTCAAGTCTACGAATTTTGTTTTATGCTTAGAGAGATGACTGGTAGGACTTATTATAAACCGACTCTCACCCCCTTCAAAGGAAATTGATATATTAGTCTTCCCCAGTCATGAGAATGTATATTGGTTGTGTTCAAGCATCTGTACAAATTATCCACATTGCCCTTGAGAATATTTGACCTTCAGAAATTGAAATGCAATGTCAATAGTAATTTATTATCTTCTTGATTACTCTCCTTAGTAATGTTCCTATTTTTCTTATTCTTTCACACTCAGTAACCCCTTGTGTTATAGGGTCCTTACTGCTGTGCATAGGATGAAGTGATAAAAGGTATGACAAGGATGCATCTTCTCAGATCTTTTCAATCTACACAGCGAGGAGGTCATTCTGAGAGAATTAGAACTCCTACCAGGATTCATGACTGCCGACCACAATCTTAAAACCATAGGATATGTAAATGATACTGTGTTGATGTTCAAAAATGAATCTACAAGAAATCCTACTGAAAATAGGGAAGGAAAACGAGAAGAAATGACAAAACATCTATTGTAAGATGACTGAAAGCATAGCTGTTAGCAAAACAAAACAAAAAAAAAAGACAAAAAACAAAAAAAAAACAGCCTTACATGGAAATCACAGATTGGAGATAACGAAATCACACAGGTGCAACAATTTACCCTTCCCAGGTAAATTGTTGCACCTGTGTGACAGAGGACGGAAAGGGCGATACGGAAATCCGAAGACGCATTTGGATAACGGAAGATGGCTTCCAAAATATTAGTAAAGTATTAAGAAACAGAAAAATCTCCCTTAGATAGAAGGAAAAGTATAATAAATTACAAAGAATTTATACCTATGTTTTATAGATCATGAAAAAGCATTTGTTAATGTACGTCACGAAGAACTGCCGGTACTGCTAGGTAAACGTAACATATGTGGGAACGATATTAGAATAATGTAGAACCTATAATGGTGTGACGTCCCTAAACACAGCCTTCGCTCGCTCCTCGCTGCTTCGTTCGGGTGTCGCCGTTCCAAACATGACGTCCGCCTGTCGCGTCAGTCGTGTTGGCTCGTCCTGTGACGACCAACTGGCTTGGTATCGGTCGCGGCACCCAAATGTGACGTTCTAGCTTTTGGTGATTCGGATGGGAATCTGGTTAGATTCGATATCAGCCTCGTCGTTCCCAACTCGCTTCCAACGTCTGGTTACCAAAGTAACTGCGTTGATCTCCAGTCTGCCTACCCACGTTGTGAATTGATCTTAGGCAGACGAAATCAATCAGTCGTCAGGGCCGTAATGCAAGTTGGGTCCAAGCGGGGGTGGTATCGCACAAATACCTATAAAAGAAATAAAATGATAACTCAAACGTTCAAGGTATCAGAAAAAAAGGATAACAATACTTTATGTCTAGTTGCTGGATACATAGGACTGCGTCTATCTCCCGACCCGTTCTATGGATTGTGACACGTTGTTTTCCGTTAGGCGAGTTTTAACACTTCAAGTTGTCTGCTCTTTAAGAAATTGGTTCTTGGTGTGTCTTCAGGCGAAATCGAAAAACTTATTTTGGTGGTATGGATCTAAGTCGCTCTTCAAAACAAGTTGTTCTTGGATTGAAGATGAGTCCGGAAATTGCGCGAATCTTAGTCAGCGAGGCCTGCTTCAACTGAGCACTGGAGACTGACTCTGGGAAACTCATTTCTGCTCGCTGCGACTTTGCTTATATGGACGCCGACCAAAACCGGGGTGGGTTTGTCGGCGTCGGAGTTTCCTCAATAATTCTAAATACGTATCCACTTCTTTTATTTTTGGTTAGGAATTTTCCAATTCTTTCCATTTTTGGGAGCCTTCTCTTACGCCCACCTTCTCACCATATTTCAGAGGGGCGTCAACTGCCCTCTCCACTTCTTCGTAGCAACCTCTCATACCCATCCTCTAAGTGGGCGGTGACAGCTTCCTCCTTGCGTCACGTGATCACCACTCGGCCAATGATGTCCAGTCGGGCGTGTGCGATCCCGCGGCCTTTTTTTCAGGGAAAAAAATATCTTGCTTAAAAAAAAAATTATCTTTTTCTTTTCCTTTTCTTTCTTTTAATCGCAGTTCTCATTTTCTCTGGCCGCTAATAGAACAATGCCACCGGTGGTGGTCATAACCCTTGTTCTCATCTGGACTTTGTCAGTCAGATTATCGCTAATTATCAGGATGTGTGGTCTTCTCAACACAATACCGTCGTCCGTACCCTCAACAAAAAAAAAGTTCCATGGTTCTAGTCATTCTTTGGTGCACCTTTCTGATAACATAGTTTTGTTATCACAGCCAAAGATGTCTTTGTCAAAAAAAAAAAAACAAAAAAAAACGGTCAACCGTTACTTCGTGTGCGGCTCGGTAGACGACACAGTTAATTTTTCATATCTATCCAAAGCCCTGTATTTCACCTGTTCTTTGTCAATTATCAAAATAACATTTTCAATTGGAGTTTTTCTTGGCTAGTCGGTCTGTGGTTTGCTAATTAGATGTTTTCCTCATTGAGCTGCTCTTATCTATCCCCCGATAACACAAGTTCGTCGACAGAACACAGTCGATTCCCCCATCCACCTAGAATTCTTCTGCCATTGTAATGACACCTTTTTCGCCATTTGCTATTTATCAAAATAACATTATCAATTGTCTCTGGTCGTGGGTGTTTTTTCTATCATCCACAATTGGGTCTCGCCTCTCTTTTCCTTTCTTGCCTTTCTCTTTTTCCTTTCTTTTCTTTTTGCCCTGGTAAATGGTGCCACAATGGCAACCAACCACCTGCATATGGAGAGGAAATGAGTTCAGTAAATACAGAAAAAATAAAAAGGTGTAAGACAAGGACGCATCTTCTCACCAGATCCTTTTCAACGTACACAGCGAAGAGGTCATTCTGAGAGAATTAGATATCCTACCAGGATTCATGATTGGCGACCACAATCTTAAAACCATAGGATATGCAAATGATACAGTGTTGATAGCAGACACAAAAATGAAACTACAAGAAATCCTACAGAAGATAGAGAAGGAAAGCGAGAAGAAAGTACTAAGCATCAATTGTAAGAAGATTGAATGCATAGCTGTTAGCAAAAGAGACAACCTAACTTGTAAATTACAGTTTGGAGATACCGAAATCAATTCGTCCTGTACATCCGTGCCCTGGGTTTGACGATAAACTACGTCCAACAGCAAGGCCTCTGATAATACCTTTTTGAAAAAATAATCTTGCCAGCTGTACGTTTTTGAAAAAAAAAATATTAACAGCTATAGGCTTTTTTTTTTTTTTTTTTTTTTGAAAGCATAGTTTTGCCGGCTATAGGTTTTTGAAAAATTAATATTACCGGCTATACGTTTTTGGAAAAATAATATTACCAGCTATACGTTTTGGAAAAATAATATTACCAGCTATACATTTTTGAAAAATAATATTACCAACTATACATTTTTTTAGGAAAAAAATATTAACAGAAACAGGTTTTTGACAAAACAAAAGTATTACCAGGAGAAAAAAAAAAGTTGTCAGCATTATATGATCCATTGATGTTGATGTGCCGTAAAACAATCCAAACCAAACCGAAATCAAACATGCAAACATTTACCCGGGAAGGGTATTAGAATAATTTGGAAAGGATGTTAGAATAATCCAGAACCTATAATGTCAGCCAATCGATTGCATACGGATAAGAAATGAGTTCAGTAAATGTACAAAGAAAAAAAAAGGGGGTGTAAGGGAAGGAAAGCGAGAAGAAAGGACTAAACATCAATTTCAAGCAAACTAAATGCATGATTGTTAGAAAAAGCACAGCTCAACATACAAATTACAAACTGGAGATACCGAAAAGAAGCAGGTGCAAATATTTAATGTCTGGGAAGCGTGTAAACAGAGGAAGGAAATTTAGAAACAAGGAACAGGGTATTGAACTTTTATCAGTTCTCATGTATAGCAGTGAATGCTGGGAAATCTCCTCAAAGATAAAGAAGCGATTTGAAGAAATAGAAATGTGATTCTACAGAAGGATGCTGAAAATAACATGGGCCGAATATGTGAGCGACTTCGACGTTCGATATACAATGGTAACAAAAAAGATACTTATGTTTAACAACAGGGAGAGACGATTTCTGGGGCACAAAATGAAGAAAGTGGGTTCGGAAAATGTGGTACTCACAGGAAAAATTAGAAGGTGAACGAGCCAGAGGAAGACAAAGCAGAATCTACCGGGCGAGCTTGAACCAATGGATGGCGGAGTGGGTATGTGAGAGATGGCAAGAAGAAAAAAAGCTACAACGTACAGGAAATTGTGGAGAGCCATGATCGACAACGTTCTGACGGGATACTGCATACAGAAGAAAAGAAATCATTTAATCACTAAATCTCATCTACTCGTTTTATGTATCAGCAATATGAATTGAAAGGTTACAAGTAATAATGACTTCATAGCCTTATTTGACAGCTGTAGTGGGGTGTTCATACAATTTCTCTGTCTTTAGCGTGCTACATTATTGACAGATCTTCCGATTAATATATTTCCCAATATAATCGTATCCTTATTTCATTTCTTCTCTGTCAGGATTGAACAACCAGACATTAAATCATTAACAATCACATGTTTTTTGTTTTATATCATTTCATCACGAACAAGGCAATAAAGCCAATGAGACGCAAGGTGTTGAAGAGGATGAGAGAATATAAGAAGAAGAATTAAGGCGAGAGAACAATAAAAGAGCAGGAATTGTGAAGACAAAAGATAACGATTGATTTGAATTTAAATTTTTGAAGATCAACGTTGACAGGAAAGCAAGAACCTGGAAAACAGTTCCACAAGAGAGAGGTGCGGTGAAGAAACGTTATAGTTACACCTAATAATTCCAACTATGTCGCCAATGTAGTACTGCCTTTAAATCCATAAATCTAGATACCATAACGGTTCAGGATCTGTATTATTTTCATCTATTTCATTCAGAGTGAATCTGAGAAGATTTAATAAATTTTAGTTATTATAATTATCATATATGATCATATTCGGTCGGGTTGTCCATCGAAGAAGTCTGTTGTTTATTTAGACCCGAAACTTCTAGTGACATGGGAGCAACAACACTGACGACGCATCTAGATTCGACACTTAAAGATGTATTTTAATAAAAAAAAAAAAAAATTAACTTTACTATTATTGTTCATTTTGTTGTTTTTTTTGTTTTTGTTATTTCTATTTTTTGCAGTCTTTGTTGTTATCAAATTGAATCACCGGCTTTAATCGATGTTTGTCAATCGACGTCTCCTCCAGGGAATTTCGAATGGAACCCTTTACTTAATGTAGGATTTCTCTACTATGTCTAGCGATATTTCGTCTAGTTCAAATTTCGTTCCCGGCGTCCAAGTACACACTGCCCAGCTCGGGGACTGAATTCACTATTGCTATGTCACAAAGAACACTGAACGGTTACGTAATATCAGTCCTTTTGTACGGCAGGGAATGCTCACAAATGAATAGGAGAATTGAGAAAGAAGAAATGTGGTACTGCAGGAGGACGCTGAGGATGTCATATGAATATATGAGCAAAGACGAAATTTTAGAGAAGATGGAATCAAAAAGGA
>CAHIKZ030000161.1:1042500-1052500 GCA_903632075.3 Acanthosepion pharaonis | reverse complement strand
TCTGAGATGAGGTACTATGTACACTATTTACATTATTCGAACTATTGTCCTCAAGGACACATGGCACAGTGGGTAAAGGCGTTCGTTAGATCCAGTGACAGGACCCAAAGAGTGTAAGTTGAATACCCGGTTAAGGCAGTGGAGAACATGGAGAGGGGAATTAACAGGAGATAACTGATAACTGACTTCCATTAAACATGGCACGTGGAACTAGAACAGTCTACCCCAGTGAGCGAAATGAAATGTTCAGTTCGACATTCCAACCACCTGAAGAAACCCGGAGCGTACAACGGCCGAATCGTTGTAATATATATGGCGACAAATCTGTTCATGGTACCAGTTTGTAAAAACACACACTCATAACTATATATATATATATATATATATATATATATATATATATATATATATATATATATATATATATGTTTTTTTTTCTTTCTTGTATGTCTTCCTTTCTTATTGCCTTCTTTCCTTCTTGACATCTTCTTTCTTGTTCTTTTTCCAGCCAGCTATATTTTCTTTTTTCTTTTAATTCTTCTACTTGACTGCCATCCTTCCTCTTTGCTTTCTTTTTTCTTTTTCTCTATGATCTTCTTCCTTCCTTCTTCTTTGCCTTATTCTCTGATTGTCGCCTTAATTTCTTACTCAGTCTTCCCTACCACCTTCCTTTATTCTTCATACACTTTCATTTTTCCGTTGTTTCTTTTTATTTGTCAACAACTTCGTTCATCTTCCTTCTCAAGTACTTCTCCCTTATATATGTTCTCTTTCTTTCTTTCTTTCTTTCTGTCTTTCCTTCTTTCTGTCTTTCTTTCTTTCTCTTTTGCAAGCCATGTTACGTCTATCCTAGTTTCATCTTCAGATTTGACTTATTCTTCCTTATATCGTTATTTTCTTTTCTTTATTTCTTCCCTTATTACTTAATCCTTTTTTCTTTCCCCATCTTTCAGTTATAGCGTCATATCCCGACCCAATTGCCTTTCCTTTCATATCATTTTTTTTATTTTCATTATTACATTTTTTGATTTATATGCCACTATTTTTCGCTTTCATTTTCTGTGATTTCCCTTCTTTGCCAATTCTCCATGTCCTTTGTTTTCTTTTCTTTTTAATAATAACCCAGTAACAACCGAAACCAACGCTTCGACACCTAACAAAAACTGATACGTATCTGTTGCCAAATATTAAAAAAAAAATCTACAAAGACTTTGAAACATAATTATAGTTTTCTTGTTAAAAATTAAAAAAAAAAAAGATATTAAAAAAAGCCGGACGTTTATTTTAAACAACTTTCACTTTGCTATTTTTATTTTTAAATTTATTTTCAACACTTTTCAGACGATTGCGTAAAAGAAGGGTCACTGCAAAACACCTGCAGCTATTGCAAATAAACCGGCTGCTGAATCATTTGGGTATAAGTTCGACACCTTAAAGTTTCAGTGCATTGTTAATCTTTTTTGAGGCTCTCACTATAAAATGAAAAAGTGAAAACTTTCTCTCTCTTTACGCTGAGGTTTATATGGACAAATGGCACAAAAGAAACAGAACAGATAATTATAATCTGAAATTTAAATTACATATACAAGCAGATGTATACCTCAATAAGCTCTTATTCTGCTGAAAAATATAATTTATTTTACGCAGCAACTGTTTCTTTATTTATCCAAATCTAGTTTTCTATTTTTTATCCAAATCTAGTTGTCGATCCAACGCTTAAAGTTAATGCAATATATCAAGCATTATGCACTAAAATTTCGCTATAAAACTAACCTTATAATTGTGTTATGCTGTGAAACTACTGAGTTAGTATCGTGATCACGATATTGAGTCACCTCCCACGAGGGTGTCATGTGGCACAAGGCCTTTTTAACTTTGGCATTCCCGAGCCATTAGGCTCGGCCAAAAAATAGCCCATTTGAACCCGTATAAACGGGTTCAGGGCCGGTTTTACCTCCCCGAAGGAGACTCCGCCCTTCGGCGTAGCCTCCTTCGGGTTCCTCCCGCCCGTAGGAAGAGAGTTCAAACCGAGCAGTCTGTTCAAAAGTGAACTACTGACTCACTTAGTATCGTGATCACACACACACAAACACATATGCCATATACATATATTTTTCAAATAATATTTGAATGCCCATTTGAATGCCTCCTTTGAAAAAATAGTAACTGAAATTTAGATAAAAATAAAAATTAAATAAAAGAATAAAAATGTCAAATGTTTTGCTATTGAAATCCAGACAATGTGTTGGAACATAGACACTACCACAAATTTCTACTTGAAAAAAAAGGAAGTTTTTGCCAGTAGAAAGATACCACAGCCCCCTTGACCGACTGGATAGTTTCAATACAATATGACACATGTGTTTTCTAAATACGTCAAATCTTAACACCCCTAAAATAAAACAACCTGAATTTTCCTTAACCCCAACATCTGAAAATATCAAATTTGTCTGGACTTATACGTTAAGTAAATCAATTTCTAAAAAGTTATTCTCATCATCGCTTGATAATGAAACGGAAATTTTAAGTTTAATTTTTATGACTAAATTTAAATTAAAGTTTCATTTTTGATACAGGGAAATTTCGCTGTTGTGATGGTAATATATTTAAAAAAATCAATTATATATATATATGGCAACCATCGGAGGAGAGAGACCATGTATATGCTTCCCCCAAAAATTATGCCCCTGATGCTGATGTCGGCGAACCATATAGATGTACATGCCCACACAGGAGTGACAATATCGATTACATACAATGCATGTCAAGAAGCTCTATCCCGATGTCACTGTGTTGTTTGCATTTCTTCGACTCACTCCGGCGACAAGCTTCCGTTTCTTTTTTATTCACACACACACACACACACACACACACATATATGTATATATATATATGATAATGAGGAATACAGAATCCTTAAAAATCCATATAGATGATATTTTATTTTGTGGAGACAGAAGTGCATCTCCATTTCAGACCCAATTTTACAAAATAAATGGAATTCAATTTATTCAAATACAAGGAAAGGACGAAAAAGGAAAAAGGAAGAGAGAGAGAGAAAAAGAGAAACAGGAAAATGATTCAATGTTAAAAGGAGGGAAAAGGGGAGGAATGACAGAGATTTCAATATAATATTATGATGTAATTTTTCAAACCACCAGGATTTCGCGGTTTTCGGCTATAAACTGTTTCCATGAGTACCCCCCAAACCACCACCACCAAAATAAAAAAAAGTCCATTTAGGTAAAATCAGGGGAACGTGCGGTCCAATCGATTCGACCTCTTCGGCCAATCCAATTCTCGGAAAATATTTCATCAAGATACTCATGGACAATTTGAAGTGACCTCATCTTGTTGGAAATAAAGGTAATGTGAAGGCAGTTGTCGTATCTGTGGAACAACTTGATTCATTAAAATTTCGAAATAATTATCACCTGTGACTTTTCCATAACAAAATTGATCCTAATCACTAAAACTTGAAATACCGCCGCAAACAGTGACAGCATGCTGGTTTAGTTGTTGGTCTAATGTTAAATAAATTTTCTCGCTATAACCATAAATACAACTATGTCGGTTAATATGACCTGATAATTTGAAGGAAGCCTCATCGGTCACCACAATTATTGGATTTTCTTTATTTTTGTTCAGCATGTTTTCACTAAATCGCAACCACTTATCTGGATCATCCTACAATAAGAAATGAATTAGTCATGGACGATCAGCTTTCAAGCCAAAAGATTTTATAATTCGTACAATAGATTTTTGTGAAATGTACAATTCTGCAGATGCTGTTCTGGTTGATTTGTTGGCACTGTGAAAAAATGATTCGAAATCAAGTTGGGGTACTCTGTGCAAATTTTTTTGGATGAACGATTTTTTGGTACATGAAGAATTGAGCCAGTGACATTAAATTTGTCTGGAATGCCGTAAATGGTGGCTGTCTTTGGAGCTTGAGTACCAAATGTTTGAAACCCGTTTTGTTCTAATGGTTTCAGAATTTTGAAAATTTTAACACTCTTTTACAAGCCATTTTCTTGAATCAGTATTTAGATTATTTGCCATTACCGGTTTTCTGAATTATCTGAAAAGAAAAAAAGGTTAATTTTAAATAAATTTACTTATAAAATTTAATATAACACCATAATTACAATATAAACCTAGGACAAACATTATTCAACATATTGGTTAACCCTGTATGTACACACTTTGGTTAACCCTGTATGTACACACACACACACACACACACACACACACACACACATATATATATATATATATATATATATATATATATATATATATATATATATATATACATACTAATGTATTTATATATGAGAGTGCCGCTATTAAATCTTGCCAAAAATGTTAATCCGCGCCCTGAACATCCCTTTTCCTAAACGATATATTCCTTTCCCAAGCCAATATATCAACCATAAAAATGAGAAAAATATAGGGTTAAATAAAAAAATATATCAACAGTAATTACAACATTACTCAGTTTGGTTTATTAGGCATTAAATTTACATTACGTCGCGACCCCATAGTTTACCATGAAGTTTTACAATTAGCTTGAAGAATATTTCTGAAATTTCTTAAATTTAAAAAATTTGAAAACAAATCGATATTTTTTACTTCTGCATAGAAGTACTTCTTGCAAAATAGAATTCTTATATTTGCCTTGAAAAAGTCCATGAGAAAACGAAATGTGTTCTTGAAATAAATTGTTTTCCTTTTGTCTTTATTCACACACACACACACACACACACACACACACACACACACACACACACACACACACATATATATATATATATATATATATATATATATATATATATTATGATCCTTGTTTTTAATAACTAAAAGTTGTATAAGGTCTTTTTTTAATCTGCAAGTACTTTCAACATTACATACAGTCATCCTCAGGTATGGAAATTGTTTTGTTTTTTATTAAATCCAGGTAGTAGCGGAGACGAAAGATTAAATGCAAATCGAAATATGTTTTTTTTTATAAATGTGTTATTGTTAACGGATACAATCTTTTGGAGCGTGCAGTCTCAACGCTAAGGTTGAATTTATATATATATATATATATATATATATATATATATATATATAATATATGAATAAGCAGCTCCCAAAAGAGTCTGCCTAAGATTGCTCACTGGAAAAAAAGGTGCTGAAATGGCAGGGCTTTAATATATTTTAATCAAATTTCAAGTGAGCAGTGACCGACCATAGCTGTACGAACCCTAATGCCACCAGGCGAGTTCAGGATGATAAACCAACTAAACTCGCTAGAGCCAATATCAAAATATCCGAAAACCAATAAAAAAAAAAGAAAACAAATTTCCCCAGAAAAGGTTTGCCGGTGTGGAAAAAGTTATCAGTTCTATAGTGAACAATATCCCCATAGCAGAACAGCTTACAGCATTAATCAAAAAAGTGCTCTACAATATCGGTCCACGAAAGTCATCCATGTCCCAGCATTTATAATTAGGAATAAGGATAAGCGGCTCCTACAAGAGACAGATGAAATTTCTAGGGTACCAAATGAGAAAAGTACCCTTGAACCATTTTACTCTCATAACACAGAATGAAAACAAGTGGGACCGAATAAATTGCATTATCTATCTCGTGAATATGTGTAAAGGGATCACAGAACATATAACCAAAATATTACAGAGATATAACAAAAATACAAACTTTATAAGTAGCTACAAATGACAGGAAATTGTGGAGAACAGTTATCGCCAAAATCCTGATGGGACATAGTACAAAAAAAAAAAGTGTGAAGTACAGACAGAAACAGGAACTATTCGATCTAAATGAATAACAGAATGATGTAATTAATTGTAAGGTGACGAACGTTAATTAGAGCTGCAATGAACAGGAAAGTGTGGAGAACCATGAACATCCATATCCTGAAAAGACAACGTGTATAGGTTTTCTTTAGTTGTTTTAATAACATTAGATCGAGATCATCTTGTGGTTTTCGAGAAACGACAAAGGCATTGTTTGTGAGGCGTTTGTATTTCAATTCCTTTATAGAGAGACTTTCATAAACTTCGTTGTTACCTTCAAACAGACGTAGAGACGAATAATAACGAATTAATATAAAGAACTGAAAATTAGAGAAGGGGAAACAGCGTAGATAAGGGACCACCAAGAAGAAATCATTTGTCATTTCTGACCTTTAGTAGTTAGGGTGAAATTTGTTAGGAGACTATCCCTTCAATCGAGTAATGAAGAAATTGGAAGATTAAAGGAAGAAGAAGTAGGAATTAGAACATTTAGTTGTAATAGGTAAAGAAGAAGAAGAAGAAGAAGAATGATGACGAGGAAGAAGATGAGAATAAGAAAAATGAAGAAGAGGAAGAAAAGGATTAAGAGAAGTAGGAAGAAGAGGAGAATAAGAAAAACATGTGGAAGAACGAGAAGGAATTAGAACAGTCTTAATAGAGAAACAATACAAAAGGCGGAGGTGAAGGAGGAAAAGAAGGATTAAAAATTAAGTACGTTAAAGGAAGGGGATTAAAAGGAAGGAAAATAAAGAGTATAAGAAGAAGAGAATAAGAAAATGAAGAGGAGAAAGAAGAAGATAAAGAGGGGGGATAAAAAAGGAGGAGAACAAAACAGAGGAAGAGGATGATATAACAAGAAATATCAAGAGGGGGAAGAGGAAGATATAGAGGGCGAAATAGAGGAGAAAGAAGAGCATGAAACTAAGGAAGTGAACTGCTATAAAATATCAATCTTCTTTTATGACAGTGAATACTAAAGGATCTATCAAGCGATTAAGATAAAACTGAATGCAACAGAAAAAGGGTTCTACAGAAGGATGCTGAAAATAGAAGCAATAAAGAACTTTAAGGAAAATGCAAATTACAAGGAAACTCACACAGAAGCAGAAAGTGATAGCTGATATCTCTTGAACACATAATAAGGAAGAGATTCCTGGTTAGAGAAGACTAGCAGTAGAGCCTGGCGTTGCCCGGGGATGTAAGAGTAAGAGATAGATCAAGTATCGACCATCATAAAGACTGAAAGATAAAATTGACAAAGATTACTGTATAAGGTTGACGGACACGCATGTCTTAATTAGTTTTTTTTTTTTTTTTTACGAATTGGTGAAACCAAGACTCAAACAAAAACATTGTTTTCAATCGTTATGAGTCTATCCATTGAATAGAATTTTATTATAAACAATTGTCTTGTAAATGGAATTTTTAAAGCATTCTGAATGTAAAAATAAAGAAAATACAATAATAAACACTACCTGCCAAAAAAAGTGAAGTTTTGTTGAAATCGGTTGAAAAATGTAGTAAATCCGATCCCATATAGAACCGAACACACACACACACACACACACACACACACACACACAACCTGGGTTTTATAATAAGTATAACTCGATATGAGTTGTCCCCTTTCATTCTCGCGACAGAATCGTGTTTTATCGTGTTTTCAAATTGATTTCGTGCAAAAACAATTGTGTTTTTTCCATTTTTGGCGCTGCCAGAACCACTGCAAGGTAATTTTACGCAGTCCTGTGAAGTTTTGTTGAAATTGGTTGAAAAATTTAGGAAATCCGATCCAATATATAAACGTACAGACACACACACACACACACACACACACACACACACACACACACACACACACTCTGTCTCTCTCTCTCTCTGCGTTTTATAATAATTAATATATAGAAAAACAACTGAGACAGAAGGAGTTAGCGTCCACCTACCTTACAATCTATGCGAATGGATTTTGGAAAGGTGTATGAGAGAAATAGCAAAGGAGCAAACATTCGTAAGAGCTACATCAGAGAGAATATAGTGAAAAGATGCAAGTCCCACTGATTAAGCCCTATCTGCTGACAGAAATGATGGATTCATAACTTTGTTAAAGATATTTGCTCGTAAGTAAATGCAAAGAACTCGGCTACAATTCGAATCGAACTCGGCTCTCTGATTTCTCCTAACGAGGCACTATCCATTACCGGCAGATAGCTGAACAATTTTTCTGAGGCTTTTCATTTATTTATTTTAATTTAATTTTATTTTTTATTGGGAAACGCAGTGATAATGCCCACAATCGCAGACTTTTTTTTAAAAGACGTGTTTGAGGTTTCCATTCTCGTTTTTTGTCTATTGATTTACCAAAACTGGTATCATTATAATGATGCTTATGTAAAAAAATTCTCAGAATTAACCTGTAAAAAAGACAATATCTATAAAGGAATAAAACAATAGGAAAAATGTAGTATTAGCCGATGCGTTTCGTCCAATGTGGACTTTTTTCAAGGCAAAAGAAAAAATAATTTATTGAAACAAAATATCTATAAACAAGAAACAAAATGACATTAGCAAATAGAAGAGTTCAGAAAATGCTACTGAATATTTATATGGCCAACTGAAAAATTATGTCAATTACTACATATTTGAAAAAATATTTTCACATGTGGAAAAATATTGTCTGTATTGTTGTGTTGACGGATTTAGCCATTTTCTTTTGATTTCTTAATATATGTGTTGTGTACGTTGGCTTTGTAGAGTATTAATTCTACTAGAAAAGGTGATATTGGGAATATTATGATTTCATAAATGCTACACTGATAAAAAAAGAAAATACTTCACTGAGAAGGAAAATCCTCGAGAGTGTCGCCATTGAATATTATCCAAATATTAATCTACGGCCAGGTTCTTTCCCAATATCACCTTTCCTAACAGAATTACTACTCTCCGATGCCAAAGTACACAACAAATTTATCAAGAAATCAAAAGAAAATGGTTGAATCAGTCAACACGCCAATACAAAGAATATTTCTACACGTGAAAATATTCTCTTCAACTATAAAGCAATTGACATAATCTTTCAGGTGGCTAAATTAATATGCATTAGCATTTTTTAAATTCTTCTAGTTGCTAACGACATTTTGTTTGTTGTTTATAAATGCTATGTTTCAATAAATTCATTTCTTAATTTTTTCCCTGAAAAAGTCCACATTGAACGAAACGCGTCGGGTAATACTTCAGTTTTCCTATTGTCTTTTTCCTTTATATAATAATGCTTGTTTAAGTGTTTCCTAGTTTATAAATCGATACCAGACAACTTGTAATGGCGTTATGAATTTGTGTGAGTTTACCACTGAGCTAACCCAACATTTTAACTGATATTTAGCACAGATGTTTTAAGATAATCATATTTCATTCTCAATAGCGACGACCTGATTAAAAATGAAAGAAGGAAGAGTATCTGTTTTTTTTTTAGACGTCTTGTGAGGTAGGAATCCTTCAGGAGAATGCGGTGTAAAGCATTAAAAATGAAAGGCAAAAGAACGAGATTTGAAAAAGGAGAACCTAGATTCATAAGCTAACGTACAGACAATAGCTGTATTTACGGACCTCCAACTAACATCAGAAAGCGATTTCATATTATCTGAGAAGTACAGCGTCGGGATCTGACCTCTCCACCTCGTCAGCTATTTGATGAAAGGAAACCTGCACAAAGGCGAAAATGTCGCCTCACAAAGTAAACAGAGATTTGCTTCTCAGATTAAACTTCTTAAGAATTATCAAGCGAGGCATTTAAATTTCTTTAACTTTTTTGGCATATACGAGTGCTGTTCAAAAAGTTCTAAGCCTCACCCAGAAGTATTCAGAGAAACAAGACTGTTTTTTTTAATTTTTTTTTCAATATAGTTTAACTTGACATAGATGTACCTGCTCCAACAATATTTAAGCATTGCAATCCCATCACGGATAAAGGTGGCGTCCTTGTTCGCCAAAATCTCCACGACAGCACATATGCTCTCATCAGTTATTCTAACATGGCATCTACGTAAGTTGGATTTGAATGTAGAAAACAAGAACAAATCAGATGGATCTACGTCTGGTGAATAAAAACTAATGCCTATGGACTTAACTCTCCTCTGATCAAGAAGACGTTAGTCATCGAAAAAGATACGATGAATGGTATCAATTTATTTATCAGT
>CAHIKZ030000161.1:965000-1037500 GCA_903632075.3 Acanthosepion pharaonis | reverse complement strand
CTGCGGTTTATTTTTTTCTAGAATATTTCTGTTTTTTTCTTCAGTTCAGACAAAAAAGGCTATATATATATGTATATATATATATATATATATATATATATATATATATATATATATATATATATATCCTCTCAAAGTCCATTAATTTCACATATAGTGTATATCCAATGTGTTCGTTATTAACAACTGGTCTGAATTTCACCGTGACGTTCATGATACATATTCGGCAGGAGTCGAATTAAAGTTGAACATTCAGATGACCAAGGGAAACGTTTGAATATTCATAAATATGACACAATATATACATGTGTCTGTGTGTGTGTGTGTATGTTTGTCATTCGCAGACTACTGTTTTGCTGTATCACAGCTCCTCAGTGCGACCAGAAATCCGAATGCTTCAAAGCAGGATCAAAACCCGAGCGGTTTGGTGTCAGTCAGAGTTTCTACCACTGAGTTACCATCATTCAGCAGAGAGGGTTAGCTTTTTATATATATATATATATATATATATATATATATATATATATATATATATATATATATATATATAGTGAATACACTGCTCGGAGTTTATTGTTTAACTCTGTTATGTGACGTCGTCCCCCGGTCGCAGCGCCAACTGTGACGTTCTATCCTGATCTAGCACGGCGCCAGTTGTGACGTCCCCAAACAGCACCAATTGTGACGTCCTCGCCGCGGCGCCAGCTGTTCGCTCCTCGCTGCTCCGTCCGGGTGTCGCTGCTCCAAACGTGACGTCCGCCTGTCGCGTAAGTCGTGTTGTCTCGTCCTGTGACGACCAACTGGCTTGGTATCGGTCGCGGCACCCAAATGTGACGTTCTAACCTTTTGGTGATTCGGGTGGGAATCTGGTTAGATTTGATATTTGATTTGATGTCGTTCCCAACTCGCTTCCAACGCCTGGTTACCAAGGTAACTGCATTGATCTCCAGTCTGCCTACCCACGTTGTGAATTGATCTTAGGCAGACGAGATCAGACAGTGGTTGGGGCCGTAATGCAAACTGAGTTCAACGGGGGTGATATCACACAAATATGCATAAAAGAAAAGAAAATGAAAACTCAAAAAGTTCAAAGTATCAAAGAAAAAGGTAACAAACTTTATGTCTAGTTGTTCGATACATAGGACTGCATCTATCTCCCGACCCATTCTGTGGATTGTGACACGTCGTTTTCCGTTAGGCAAGTTTTAACGCTTCAAGTTGTTTGCTCTCTAAGAAATTGGCGTTTCGGTGTGTCTTTGGACGAAAGTCGAAAAAAAACATTTCGGTGGTCTGGATCTAAGTCGCTCTTCAAAATAATTGTTCTTGGGTTGAAGAGGAGTCCGGAATTTGCGTGAAACTTGGTCAGCTATCTGTGAGGCGGCTTCAACTGCGAGCTTCGAGCTCTCTGCTGCAACTCCAACTGAACTCTCCGCTGGAGCCCGAACTGATTTCTGCCTGTTGGGGCCTCGCTTTTATTGACGCCGACCAAAACTGGGGTGGGTCTGTCGGCGTCGGGGGTCCCTCGATAATTCTAAATACATATCCACCTCTTTTATTTCTGGTTAGGGATTTTCCACTCTTTTCCATTTTTGGGAACCTTTCCTTACTCCCACTTTCTCACCATACTTCAGAGGGCGTGAACTGCACTCCCCACTTCTTCGTAGCAGCTTCTCATACTTATACTCTGAATGGGGCGTTGACAGCCTCCTTCGTGCGTCACGTGATCACCACTTGACCAATGATGTCTTAGTCGGGCGTGAACGAATCCGCGGCCTTGTTTCGGGAAAAAAAATATCTTGCTTAACTAAAAAAAATTATCTCTTTTCTTTCCCTTTTCTTCCGCTTTAATCGCCGTTATCATTTTCCTAGCTGCAAACGGGACAATATGACAACTCTTGTTCTACACGTGGTTTTTGTCGGTATTTTATCGCTAATTATCAAAATGGGTGGACTTCTTGTCACGGCCTCAAAAAAGAAATATCACTAAATTTTTCAGTCAGTCTGTCGCCTCCAAGGAAGAAGAAAAAACACTTCCGGGTTCCCATTCATTTTCCTTCGGTACATATTTCTAACATAATTTTATTATCGCAGGCCAAAGTTGTTTCGTCGAAAAAACTTCGGTCAGCGGACACGGCTTGCGTGGCTTTTCATTTTTCATATCTGTCCAAAGTCCCTGTTTTTCGTCACTTGTCGAAATAACATTTTCACTTGAATTTTTCCCTGGCCAGTTGACTAGATAACACAGCTGTTATCAAAACACATCTGATTCTTTCTTTCTTTCTCTTTCTTTTTACTCAGAATTTCCCTGTCATTGTAATGACACCCTTTTCGTCATTTTGTTACTTATCAATATATTCATTGTCTCTTAGCCGTGTGTGTGTTCTGCTGATCACCCACGATTCGTCTCGCCTTTCTTTCTGCCTTCTTTTCTTTCTTTTCCATTCTCTGCCTCGTAAATGGTGCCACATTATTTAATCTATCACTATAGAGTATTTATAAGTATATGCAGACGATCGCCCGCTCGTAGATCTACCTATATTTACCAATTTATATATATATATATATATATATATATATATATATATATATGTGTGTGTGTGTGTGTGTGTGTGTGTGTGTGTGTGTGTGTGTGTGTGTGTTCATTTAATCATTATCATTCTATCAAGGCACTACAGCCACTAGAATGCAAGGGGTTACAGGGTGTGAACGATTTAGGAATAGAAGAGAAAAGTGCAATCAGGAAGCCAGCAGATAGCGACTGATAATGCATTTACATTTTTGCAGATTAAAGTTGTCTGGAAAGCATGGAACCGGGAAAGAGATTTCCCCATAGAAAAAGTGCGAGATAAAAAAAAGCTGTTAGTTACGGCTACAACTAGTTAGCCCTACTTTGAATTGATGAGATCTCAACGCTAGTCTAGTATTACGCTTATCTTCATACAATCTAGGTACCATAGTGAAGAGCACACCAGAACAATTACCATGAACGTATTTGTAAATAGACACAGAGAGGCAAACCTACGGCAGTTGACTGAAGCCGAGCCGTCAGATCAGGACCGATAATATTGCAGATTCTTGTATGGATCTTATCAAAGAGCTCCACGTAAATATCAGAAGCACCAATAATTTTATGGCAGCAATTATGTAATCATGGACGAATGACTGACTTATAGATATGCCAGATAAATTCAGGAGAAAAATATTGTCTTTGCTGACGCAGTGAAAGGACTTTCCTTGCAGCTCATCTAGCAGTGGATTCAATGTGGTCTTTTGACTTCATGTCAGCTGAGAAAGTTACCCCGAGAAGGGGCAATGAGTCACTTTCCTGGATGTTAACACCATCCCTGCTGGTGAAAGGCAAAAAGGGCCTGTAAAATGTGATACTCACAGGACAGATCGAAGTCAAGTGAGACATTGGAAAACAATGCATAACCTACTACGCGAATTTGAGTAAATCAATTGCGGAAGAAGTTTTAGGAGAGATAATGCAAAGACATAAGTTATTCAAAGCGATAAAGGGTCGAAAATTATGAAGAGCCATTGTCATGAAGTGAGATGAAAAATTTATATTTATTTATAGTGGAAATGGCTAGATGTTAACGTAAGTTCTATGCGCAAATTTTCTTGTATTGCACTCATTGCTGATTGAAATCCCTTCCTGATTCTTGCTTCCCAGTCAACGTCGATCTTCAATCCTTTAAATGCAAGTCAATCCTTATCTTCTCTCGAAAATCCTGGTCTTATATTGTCCTCTATTAATAGTGTTTTCTCTTATATTCTTTAACACAAAGTAACCTCTAATATCTGTCAATTTTCTGAGATGAGGTATTATGTACGCTATTTACATTATTTCGATTATTGTCCTCATCTTTGTCGCCATATTTATTAATAAATTAAACTATTTAGTAATAAATATGGCGACAAAGATGACAACAATAGCCCGAATAATGTAAATAGTGTACTAAGTAACGTATTTCGTTTTATATATATATATATATATACACACACACACACGCATATATATATATATATATATGTGTGTGTATATATATATATATATATATATGTATTCTGTAGTTCACTGCTACGACCAAGCATAAAATTATTTTTCTCCTGATGATGGCCATGTTGGCCGCAACTAGTCGAGGAATCTAAATGAAATAATAATAAAAACGAAGGAATATTAATATACAACCCAGTGAGTCTGAAGCTTTATTTTTTTAAATATTTTTTTATTGTTCAATATATATATATATATATATATATATATATATATATATATATATATATATATTATCTGTTAATTTACAAGTGTACAAGATTTACGTTTTTTTAATATTACAGCGTACCAACAATTGCAATTTTACTTTATGCGCTTAAACTATTCCGATTTTTTTTTAACACGACTTACTATTTCCCAATTTGAATTTCCATTTTTTCCGCCATCAAAATCTATATATTTCATGCGAGTGTTGCATTTAGATATTTTTTAACGCTTTGCTTCTTTTTTTTTTTTCCTCAGCCTCTCTCTTTTAATCTCAGTTTGAGGTCGGCTATCTTTAAATTATGCTTGCTGACTGCGTGAGAATAACGTATCCAGCATTAAACACGTTTACATTTGAAATAAAATAAACGTTTCTCGGCAATATAAAAAGAGGAAAGGAAGAAATGTAGTGGAAGGCAAAAAAAAAAAAAAAGAACAAACAAAAATAAAAAAAAATACCGTTAATAAAATAAGTGAATCCGTTTAGAATATTATTAACGGATAAAAGACGCTGTAATAAAGAAAACAGAAACAAAAAAAAATATAGTAGAAAATTTTGAAAAAATGTAAAATTCTCCGCTATTCAAAATGCAAATACTGAAGGAGAAAATTCTTAAAAAATTGACTTGATGATAACAAGAAAAAGAACTGAATTAATAATAATAATAATAATAATAAATATCGAAAATGTGGTATATGGAAACATCAAAAATCCCTATTGTAGTTGGAGCCCTAGGACTGGTTGGAAAAGATTGCAGTAGACTAATTGAAGGGATTCCTGGAAGTCCATGCCTCAAGGCGATACAAAAAATTGTTCTGACAAGTACAGCCCACACTTTACGAAGGGCTTTATCTATGAATATTTTTTTTTCTTTTGTCAGTGGAAAGTGTCATGACGCCATTTCTAACTTTAGGTCCCTGGGCGGGACCCGGAAAGAAATGTGTAAGCGCCCGAAATCAAAGAAAATAAAAATAATAATAATAGAATACATATTAAAATAATATACTATAAAGCACCAGAGAAAAATAAAGTTAAATAAAACAACAATAGCCATAAAAACAAAGGTAACACGAAGAACAGAAAGATAACAACAGTATTAATAATTACTATGATAGAAATGAAAACAATAAAAATAATGTACAATAAGGCATCAGCGAAATATGTTAAATTATGCAGTAACTGTAGCTATAAAAGAAAGCAACAACAAGAGCAATATAAAATTACTGCTGTCGAATACGGCTGCTATTATTATTGTTATTAATAATAATAATAATAATAATAATAATCAGTAAAGATTTAAGCGGGAAATATCAAGTTATCAGAGAAACCTGAACCCGTGATGGAAATTCCATGAAACTGGCACACATTTTAATATATATATATATATATATATATATATATATATATATATATATTTTTATATTTGAGCATTTTACATACAAAAACACAAACACACGCACATACAAATACATACACATATACTTATTTATTTATTTTAGGATATTACGCCAAAAACATGAAAGATTGCTACACAATTACAGTCGTGTTTCAACGCATATCAATGCGTTTTCAGTAGGCGATTGTAAATTACTGACGATTGAACGATTTATTTGAATTTAAAAGCAAAACACCTCTTTTTCGAAAAAAAGAAGGAAGTTTCTAAGGTTTGTAATATATATATATATATATATATATATATATATATATATATATATATATATATATATATATATATATATATATATATACTCGACTCTACCGTCGAATTCGACGTATGAGGGTCAAGCAGATCAGTTCCTAGGAAACCGACAGCCCGACAACAGTACATGAGAATTGATTATAGTGGTGAAGGTTTCGTGCTGGACCATCCACACATTTTGAAGGGCCGAATACAGAGACCTGGTGCACTAAGTGCCACAAGGTCTCCAAACGAGCCTCCGCAGGTTTTGAATTCAGAGTTGTCCTTCTCCTAGAACAGATGCCATCCAATATAGCGGCTGGGATTGAGGAATCGGAGAGCCAAGTTCGAATTCCAGTCGAATCCATCACATTCACTTACGTGCTATTACCCTTGGAAAAGGTGTGAATCCTCTTCTTCTCCCTCCAGCTATGGGTAAATAGCAGGACAGACTGGGATATATATATATATATATATATATATATATATATATATATATATATATATATATATATATTGCTAGGAAATTTGGTTCTTCCGTCCGTTGAATATTGTTGACATATCTGACTGTGAGCTTCTCGTATATACCTAGAGATTCTTGAGAAATTCCAAACAATCTGCAATGCTATCAGTCCCGAGCGGACATCTTGTCTTCAATCTCGCTCTCACCTCCCTAACGTAGCTTCAATCACTTTTCCATGATTGTAGGGTTGTTAAATATATTTTCATGGAAATTGCTGCGATGATCATTCCAATTTGGCACATCGATTTCTTGAGTTTTAGCGCAATAATAGACTGGTACCTAAGTCTCATCATTTTACTGTTAAATTAATTGTCTCTTATTGTAATTATCGCTTTGTTTAAAGGGAAAGCGCGTACGTGCGTGTGTTTGTATGCGTGTGTGTGCGTGTGTGTGTATGTACAGGAATCCATCTCTAATACATGTTTCATTGAAAATGACTGACAAGAAACTTTTATCAATACATTTTTTTTAATTTTCTCTATCTTGCGTTTTTTAATTCCGAACACGGACAAATGATTATGGCCCTGTTCATAGTTGATTTTGTTTAGAGTTGTTTGTTTGTTTGTTATATGATTAGAGTTTCTATTATGTTTGCTATAGTTAGGAACAAATGCTATGTTGTTAATTAATTCGACAATTAAAATCGTCTACATATCATTGATCTAAACACAGATTGCAACAGCACAATCGATTCCCTTTTATATGGAAGGCGAATTAGCCAAAAGCCTGCTGAACAAACAGCCATTTATATAAATTCTCCATACACTATGTCCAAAACTCATATCTCTTGTCTTCAATAAAATAAAAAAAATCACAAAAGTACGTTGTAATTTTTCTCTATATTTTCTTATTGAGTTTTTTTCCCCATTTTCGAATACGTTATTACACATCAGGATCAAGATTGTATATGAATTTTCAAAATTTCAAGTTTTTCATGTTTTTTTTTATCGAGTAAATTCAATTATTATCAGAACTTAAATATTGCCAGCATCATAACCGAACTTTTTGTAGTTTACCGCCTAACAATTTTGTGAAACGCTACATTTGATATTTAAATATACATGTAGATTGTATTCGCGTGTATATATATGTGGAGCAGTGGGGCACCTCAAGGCGGTGTAATGGTTAGCAAGCTTGGCTCGCTAGAACAATTACGACTGAGTAGTGAGTTCGATCCTCACTGGGTGCCCCCTAATTTCGGCCTTGTGCCACATCTAAGCTACTCTTGGAAAATCACTACATATGTGATGCTGTTGAAAACTTCTTGGCCGAGAACACTTCTTGAAGTCTAACCAAACGTGACATTTTTTTATGTATTTATTTTATTGCAGAAGGGTTTCTTGAAGCAAGCGGGAATATTCAGAAAATCCTAGGCATATATATTACTTAAAATACTCTACTGTTATAGAGAAAGAGAGCCCATTGTCGAAGATTGAGAGTTCATAGATATAGATGAAAATCTATATCTTCAGTCAATAGTTTAAATATTGACTGAGATATGAAAGTGACACTCACTCAGCAGTAGGGATATCTATGTTCATCCCCTCTGTGTATATAATGTTCAAAATACCCATTAAATGTCCTCCTCTATACATTTACTTTCAGGCACTTAATAGAAGTGGAATTCTTAAATTGGTTGGCGTGAAATTTTCTGAAGCATAGAGTTTAATCAAACCACTCTGTTTAGTAGTTTCGCACGTTTTAAACTTTTAAATGATTTTGCGGCCCCACTTTTATGGCATAATGAGAAGAATTGCGAGACATCCAGTTAGTAAAACACTTCTTTGTATTAGGCACCTAACGTCCAAATTGACACTAGCACCTGATGATACGTAATTATTTGTTCTCTTAAATCCGCCATGCGCTATTAGCCACTTAATGAATTAGACGCGTCTTAATTAAGTGGCGTCATGTTAAAGAAGATGAGACACTCGTCCTTTGATCTCCATAACCATAACACACTTGGGCGTTGCTGCACATATTAGAAGTTCTCTTTAAGGATAGGCAAGGAATTCATGTTTTAGTTAAAAGGATCCTTGCATCACTGGATAATCAAATAGTGTAAAATCTGTAAAACGTCAATATCGTGGTAACAGTGTACTATATTTTATTTTATGTACAACAGATGCAATCATAGCTTTTTAAATGTTCTTGTTGTGTTACCCAAAATAAACTTTAACATTTTTTCTATCAATCTTTGGTTTGTGCTCTCCGAGTTTCTGTTGTTTCTGTGAGGAATTATTCCCCCGAGCCCGCACCTTCCAAACACTCTCTCAAAAGCGGGATGTGGCAAGACTGTTACTGCTCTATCGATAATACCATGGAAAGTGTTCGGACGAACAGCATTCTTTAATTCTGCCAGGTCTGATGCTCACGGCTATGACCCGACATGCAACTTATATTGTATTAAACCACCCAGATTCCCACCGTATTCCAACGGTGAGAAGTCAGTTCCATTTGAACAGCTTCGTGAGTCACTGCTCTGGAGAACATTCTTCCAAGAGGATGTTTCCCCAATCACTACAATCAAAATCCCTTGATTATTATGTGTCGGTAGCAGTTTGGCGAAAGACCAACAAAACTCCTAGTAACACGAAAGATGAACTGAAGGCAAAGATTATAGAAACATTTGCCAACTTAAAATAGGAGGCCGTTCAGAAGAGTTGCAGAAGTTTCCGAAGTCGTCTGGAGGTTGTGGTTGAAGCCAATGTTGATTTTATTGAATGAATTTACTTTTCAGTATTTCATGATATTTTTGTGTAATTTTGGTAAATATAAATATTAAAAAGAGGTGACTGTTCTGTTTTCATTTTTGCATAAATTAGATGACTATTTATCTATCGCACAATGTGTGTGTATTTTTCATATATATATATATATATATATATATATATATATATAATTATTTACCTTAAAATATATGATTCCAACACGTTGTTACATAAGAGGTCTCATGTTTCAAAAACAAGAGCCAGCTCTTGTTTTGAAACATGAGACCTCTTATGTAGCGTGTTGAACTCATATTTTTAAATAAATAATTATATTTATGTTCTACTTTTATCGAGCACTATTTTAAAAAAATAATAACTAAAATAGTAAAGAACTTTGGATTATTTACCTAACGAGTTCTTTCCTATTTTCTACAAATTTTCACACACACACACACACACACACACACACACACACACATATATATATATATATATATATATATATATATATATATATATATATATATATATGTTCTGGAATTAGCGGAGATATCTTAACTATTTTTACTGAATCCTGTGGAACATTCTCCCAACCGGATGTTACCTTGATCACTACAATCGTAACCGCTTCAGGTCTAGTGCTAACTGTTACCTCCCCTTCTTATCCGTGTAAACTTCCTCTTAATGTTAACTCAGTTACTTTCTGTTTTACTCTGCTTCTCTTTCTTTCAGTAAGTGTTAGATTCTCTAGGCTCTGTTTCCTCATTATATATCCCAGACATATCAACTGTGACTTTCAGATTGTATGTTAACACTTTATTTAAGTAATCTTCGTAGTTTGCATGAACAGTCTATATATGGTGACCGTACCTGCGTCAAGAGATTGACGTCTTTTTTCTTCATTGTATGATCATTATATTTTCCCTTGTGCGTAAATTTTATTAAAATTAGGCTAATGCTAATGCAATCGAGCACTTTTAAAATTTGCAGCTTTTTTAATTTCATTCGTGGAATGATTTGGTCAATTGTCAAATTCATCTTTTTTTAATTGCAAGTCTATTTAAAAATTTTGCTCCTTTATTTATTTTTGTAGTAATGTTTTTTCTTTAAATTCATTCATCTTAAAAAAGTACACTCAAGACTATGTATGACAAGGAAATTAAGAATTAATTTATATATCTATGTTAAATGTTTTTGAAAACATCAGAGTCGTCAATCTGCGGCATTACAAGACATTGTCAACAGACGCTTAAATTTTTCATACATGTAGAAGGGATGTGCTCATTTGTGGGTGGCATAGTATGAAAGCTTTAATATTATATATTATACATTATGTGATATTATATATCGTATATATTATGGATTATATTATATATATGTATATATTATATAATATTATATATTGTATATTATATGATAGTATATATTAATATTACATGATATATTACATGAATATTATAATATATGATATGATAGTATGAAAACCTTAATATTATAAGATATGGATACTTATTCAAAACAAATTAAGCATGCGTTGGTTGGTTGAATTTGTTTAAAGGCATATCAATCTCGATTAGTTATTTAATGTCGAAATCTAAATATTTTGAATACAATTGTAGGCCTTCAACTACAGACAGAATTTAATGCTGATCATTTTAGTATAAAGAGCTGTTGCTGATAATTTTATTGTAAATATGTATTGTTAGTAATTTATTTATATAAAAAATGTATTTTTATACTTTCATAATGTTTTGTTTTTGTTTGTGGATTAACTATTTGCCGATAATTGGGACCCTAACAGGTGCTACCAGTCTAGCTCAAGGTGGAAATAGGAACAAAAGCAATTAAGAAGTAGTTCTACGCGACTAAAACCTCCAAACTTCCAATCAGATTCCTTGCTACTGGATATAGTTTATCGTGTATGCGTTGGTGGCATCATATCTCTGTCACATCAAGTCTCTTCCTTGTCTGTCAAGGGACAGTCTAAGATGAATTGCCCTGAAAGGCAATAGATATTAAATAGTAATTCATCGTACTTCTTTGTTTCTAATAAAAATATATTTCTTTATATCTACTTAGTTTTCCGAATGCATAATTCGCTGATCTTATGCTCATTTGTTTTTTTTTTGTTTTTTTTGTTTTTGTTTTTGCACCTACTTGATTATGGCTTCCCTAATATGAGGTATGATCAAAAGGTACTATAAAAAAAGAAAACTGCATGTATCAATTCGGCATTTAATCTCCTTCGAAGTAGTCCCCTTCTCAAGCCACACACTTTATCCACATTGGTTTCCATTGGTCGAAACATTTTTGGAGCTCCTTTTTTATGGGTAGAGAGTAGCTGCCTCGCCATATTCTCTTGGATTTCCGTGACACCTTGAAATCTTTTTCATGTGGGATTTGATTGTTGGAAAGACGAAAAATCGCAAGGGGCAAGACCTCAGAGCGGTTCTCCGACCTGGAAAATGTGTTATTTAGACAAAAATGCTGCACATACCATGGTTCATGATGAAATCTATGCAGTTTGGTGAGAACACACTCTAAACACTTTCCTTCAAAGCACTGCTATAATCATCGAATGTGAGCAAGAACGTGATACGTTAGTGTGCATGCCTGGCAGCATTCAAGGTCAATCAAGCGGATTCAATGTGCGTGTTTTAGCTCTGATACCATAGCAACTGTAGCGATATATTTTTTTATCATATTTCGTACAAAGCTCTCACATTAGCCAATGTGAGAAAAATAAAATGTACCAATAAATTTCGCGCCAACAGAAACAAATTATGGATTAATGTGATAATTCTTCTTTTAACAACGCTTGACCCCCAAACATTAGAAGTCAGAAGACAGATGGTGACATCAGCATAGGCGGAGTTAGCAAGAATCTTGTAGAAAGTTTTACAGATTTAATGAAATTTATTGTCAATTCATTCTCAGCAGTGCTTACTATAAACCACTGAGATCATTTGATTGATTGATTTGTTTTTTATGGCTTACCAACCCTTTGCTGGTTATTTAAATCCAGAATATATATTTTTAGATTGTATGACTTTTTAGGAAATAATAATGATTTTCTGATACATGTGCTACTAATTAACCCATCGTGGGGTGGGGGGGAGACGAAGAAAATTCATACATGTTATAAATGTATTTGCCCGGAAGTGAATATAACAAACCCGATTCTAACTGGAACTTGGTTCCAATTCTGAGCCGTTATCCAATAAAATATCCGCACAGTCATGTTAACCAAGCCTGGTATTCCTCTGCAGTCACCCATCTAGGTGCTGATCAGGTTTGGCGTTGCCTAACTTTGTTGACCTTACAAGAACTAGTGTTTAAACGTGATGCTGCTATAAACTGTCTGAAATGAAACTCCAAAAATTAACGCAATACAATCAATAACAATAATAAAACTACGCATATTTACTCCGAATGAATTATATTTTTCTTAAATTCATGAATGTTTTTTTTTATAGCAAAAGGAATATGACTTCTGTATTGAATATACAGACCTTAAGTACGTATTATATTATCTATAAACACATACCCGCATATCTGAGCTTTTAAACCAGCTAATATATAGCTGTTATAATATCGCCTATAAATGAATGAATTCACCTATACCATTGATTTTTCTCCTGTGCCAAATACAGCAAGAAACATAGACTACTGCTCTAAAACTATTGTTAAAAATCTGAATATTTTTTTGAGCTAAAATGAAAACATATTTATTAATAATCGCTATTTGGTGTGACCACCTTGATTTTCAATTACTAGAAATTTTTGAAACACGCTTACGTGTGTTGAAATCTTCACGGTATATACTATTATTGAAATTATCGCTAATATTTTTGTTGAGATTTACAAACTCTATGTTTCATTCAATCTCGCAAGCGAATGGAGGAAATTTGAAAAGATGATTTGTTTGGAAAATACTTTACCAAAAAACCTTACTTCGCGGTTTAATAATTACTTTAATTTAATTTTCTTGGACTTCATGGTAAACAATATTTTTTTAATAAAATTTCTTTTTTTTTTCTTTTTAACAACTAGGAATAGATTCTTAGAATATTTTACTCTTGAGCATGCAACATAAAACTGGCCAAGCGTAAATATTTCTTCTGGAGCTAAATTTCGACGTTCTGAAGCGTTTGGCCTTGTGATTTGTTTATAGTTCTCGCAAACGCAAAGGGAACTGGAAACTGGATATATAAAAATTTATTGAAAATATGCAAAGAAAAAAAAACAATATTGCATTTTTATTAAATAAGTTTTTGTTATCTTAATCATTAAATTCTTTTTAAATTTCTGGGAGTATTTATTTTAAGTTAACTTTTAAATTTTTAATGAAAATTTATTGTAATAAGCTACGTACTCTAGTAAAACCAATTGTACTTTGAATCCGCTTTCCTGGTTGAGTTTCTCCCCCAAATTTGGTTTCGATTGGTGAGTGTATTTTAGAGGATGTGACGGACGGACGGGAAGGCAAAGAAATGTGTTATTGTATCGATGACAACAATGAATTCGTGATATTTTTAAAAATATTTACCAAAATGATTGTACGCATTCTTTCAAATCCCATAGTCGATTTAACGTGGGGTGTCCGTACGCGTGCCTTGAGACTCTCGCATTTCTTCTTCCTTGCTTAGCATATTTCTCATTTGCTCAATTGCACATAAATCTGAGGAAATACTAAGCTAATGTTAGTGTAATCCAGTAATTTAATATTATAAAACGTAAGAAACTGTTGTTTTATTTGTAAAATGATTTCGATCATTATTAGGTTGAAACTCAGCACTTCCATAGGCTTTCAGCGAAGGCAACATGTTTTTATTCAACATATTACAGTAATATTTAATATTCCCGATTCCGACGATGAAATACAACTCATGTGTTCCAGTGTAGCTCATAAAACATCCTATCATGACGTTTCATCCATCATATTTAATTGACGATGACAAAAGTTTTTCTTATAAACATCGCCATGGCAACGCTACTCAGTGAACGTCATCAGGGCCAAATAGATTAATTTGTATATGATTACAATAAATATGTTCCAAAAGGTTAAATGTTTTTGGCTCATTCCTCTGTGTAAAGATTAATCGGGTCTCTTTGTGTCAGGATTTTTGTAGAGGTTCTGTTCACGTTCATTGCACGAACATTTTTACCTTATTAATTAGTGACATTCCGTTGCCTGATAAACAAATCCATTTTTATTTCATCTTGCATGGGCGAACTGATCTCTTTGGTACAACTCGGGCATTTATATTTTCTTATGATTTTGCACAATTTATTTTCATGTTCAATCCTGTAAGAATTTTGGAGCCATTTTGCTGTTTTAGAAGAAAGTTATTTTCCATACGGAGAATTCACTGAACGTCTGTACAATGAAGACTGTGTAAGGTACAAGAGAAACGGGAAAGAGGGGCCAGAAAAGTAATGTTTGTAATAAAGGAGGGACAGAATACGGCGTTGGTTTCCAAGAATGGTAGAGGTCTTTTGGTGCATGCTGACCAACTAAGATTGTGCCCAGAATATGAAGACTCGGAGACTGAAGATATTGAATAGTCTAATATTTATACAGAAGAACAAGATAATTTTTCAGAAGACTCAATGGGTGCTCAAGGGTTTTCTGAGGAATCAGAAAACAAAACCGTGAATATTGAAGAAGAAAGAAGTAGGTCGAGATCTCCTATAATGATGAATCCTCTTGAATCCAGTAAAATGGGGAGGGTATGTAGGAGAATTAATACGTCAACTCAAGGAGTTAAACCTAAAAGTTTCTGGGGTTGTAGTGGGATTGGTTAGGCTTATACTAATTAGCATAACCATACCACTATATATAGGCAGACCTGGAGAGAGACAAGAGGAAACAGTCACTAGTGACGACTACTACTACTACTACTACTAATAATAATAATACTCCAATTATGCGTGTACGAACTTCACGACAATATGATTAAAAAAACTACCTCTAACATAGTGTAATCTCTGTTTATATTTCTGACATGAGGTATTATGATTATTTACTTTATTCACATTATTCGGACTGTTATCCTCATTTTCATTGCTATATTCACAACGTTTAAGGTAAGACTGCAAGAACATCGTAAAGCGGTAACACAAGGGGAAACAGAAAAATCAGGCGTGGCTGATCACATATGGAGGGAAAAACAAATCACTGCCCCCCTCCCGTGGGGTGAGGTTAAAATAATAGACAGAGAGCAACATTGAAAACTACGAAAACTTAAGGAATCAGCACTTCTGAGCCGGTGAAGCATAGAAATGAATACAATATGGGAACCAGTAATAAGGAGTGCTAGAAAAGCAATGAATAACAACAAAAATTGCAATATAAACTCTGGTAAAAAAATCAATTAATAATAACAAAAAAATTTGCAATATGAGAACTGGTAAAAAAAAACGGTTGCTGAGACATTAGGTTTATGAGTCCCAGAAATTCCTACACAGATTGTCCTCAAGGATTCATGGCCGAGTAGATAAATCGTTGTTTAGACCCAGTGACTAGACCCAAAGAGTTGTTAGTTTAATACCAGGCTACAGGGAAAATAATGCGACATACAGAAGAGTCATGGCACTTGGAACTAGAACAACCTACCCCACTGGACGAAATAAAGGGCTTGGTTTGAAATTCCAATCACTTGAAAAAGGCCAAAGCGACCGAAACGTTGTGAATATGGCGATGAGGATAAAGGTCCGAATAATGTGTATAGTGCAATCTGTTTATATCTCCTATTAGAAAATATATTAGCGAGACAAATAATAAACATTTTTCCATCGGTTTGTACATAATTCTATTGTGATCGATCATAAGTGAAACCTGGTTCATTTCCTACATTGATTGTATTATGTTTTACTGCAAATAAAACCTTATATATATATTTTGGAAGAACATTAACCCACCGTTATTACTGTCGAGTGATTAAACATTTCCCCCAAAAAGCTTTTTCTTAATATTGTGCAAGTGTCAAGTCAAATTGTCCTGATGAGACAAGCAGCTTTCTTAATACCTGTAACTAGATGGAGTTTTGAGTTTTAGTCATAACATTCCTCTTAATTACAAACATATGATCGTACGTAAAGTAAATATTATGAGTAATAATGCAGGTATAAACGTATACAAAAATCTCAGTGAATTTCAGAATGTGAAAAGAACAGTTTTAAATTAATTCGATTGATCATAAATTGTTTTTAAAAAATAATAGTGAAAATAAAATAAAAAAAATTTAATATTTAAAACTCTTTGACACGTGTTGAAATTTAATATTTAAAACTAGTTTTTATCGATTTTCAAACTGAAGCAATGCATGAAATTTGAATAATATGATTTGCTTGAAATATTTTGAAAAACCCTCATAGTATTTATAGTAAAACCTGAAGAAATTTTTATTTAGGATTTCTTACTCTTGAACATGTAGCATAAAACTGGTCATGCGTAGATATTTTATTCTGGAGCCAAATTCCTACTTTTAACGCGTTTTGCCTTGTGGTTTGTTTATAGTTCTCGCAAACGCAGGGTTAATAATAAAGTCAATTTTGAACAGATGAAGCAACGCTGGCAAGGCAAACATCTGGAATATCCAGAACGAGGCTTATATCCGATGTTGAATAATATGATTTGAACATCTGTGTTAAATATTTTTCTTGGCAAAAACCACTAGACTCAATATTATGGATACAAAATTCAGGTTCTGTGATAGACAATTTTTGTGTAATAAATTTTTTAATTTAATTTTATACAGTGTGCAAACACTTTGCAAAAAATATCACTGGTAAACAATATTTTCAAATTCTATGGTAAAAACAGCAGAAAAGATTGAAGCAAATAGGCCTGACATAATTGTCAAAAACAGAAAAGAGAAAATCTTGCCTACTTTTTTTTTCCCAACTCACTGGAACCTTTGAAAAAAAAAAACTTCGAAGTATAAATGCTTAGAAAACATATGGAAATTGAAAACAAGAATAGTAACAGTCAGAGTAAACTGGACATTGAAAACATTTTTGAAACCAGCTTAAGAGAAATACAAAACAAATTGTCTTGATAAGTACAGCGCACAGACTAAGAACTTTGTCCATGTAACGCTAGTGATGTTACAGGAGTTTGAAAAAAATCATGAAACGTAAATCAAACAACACATTTTTTAGTAAAGCGAAATTTTGATAATAACAACAACATGACGAGAAAATAATTAAAAAAATCCAGGTAAATATCTTTGACAAATCAGAAGGAGAATTAGAAGAATATGTGGTTTTGCTACTTTATTAGTTTATTCTGTAGGTCCCGCTGGTGAGTTTATTTTAATAGGTATAGAATTCTTGGGAGAGTGTAGCGAAATTTTTATATCAAATTTCTCTGTTTCTTCACTTTCCACTGTAGCCTTAGGAAACTAAACCTAATGTTTTTTCTTCTATTTTTCTGTTATTATGCAAACTTTTGAATCGTGACTTTTATCATTATAATATTTCAGACGTTGTAACTTGCAACATGTGATTGTTTTAAAAAGTAAACTCTCGATAACTTTGAATCGAGCAGTGTATTAAAAAAACATTAATAAGAGATTATTTTTAGGTAATTCGTAATTTTGATATCAACTGCCCCTTCCACTGTATCAGACTATATAATGTTTTGCACTACCAAATCCAGGAACTGAACGTCTAGTCGATCACTCGATTCATTTCTTCATAAGTTCACAGGTGGAGGAAATTGAAGCTTTAAAATTCATGTCTCTTCCCCGCCTTTTCTACTGGAAACTAGAATATATGACAATCTGTAGCGTAAGTTTGTTCTTTTTTAGTCTCAGGCATAATGTTCTTTTTTCTCGGTTGTACGGTGTTTATTTCTACGCTGTACCTACTGAGGATGTTATCTGATTCTATCATTTGAGTTGATATTTTAATCATTTCCTTTGAGAATACATAAAACAAGGATAAAACCACAAGTCCGAACAAATCGCCATAATATCATAAAAATGATAATTCTTCATCTTACAGTTTCAGACAATTAAAATATAGATGTAAACATAGAGAGGATATTTCAAATACACCCTAGCCATCTTCAGAATTTCATTGTTTTGGTTTATATGGTATATCTGTTAATTATTGGATTATTTCCCTTGCGATACAATTCTTTTCGTGTCCTGGGTAAGAGGACAAACTACCTCCACGTCCCGGGTAAGACGATAAACTACACCGGACAGCAAAGCTTCTGTTCAAGAGGTTTTGAGGAGCATAGAGCCACCTCCTAATTGCTTGTGTTTCCAGCTCCACCCTGTACCAGAGTGGTAGTATCTGTTAGGGTCTCAGCTATGATCAAATACTTAACACCTAACCATGGGTAAAAACACCATGAAAGTGTAAAAATAGGTTTTAATACCAGCAATACATTTTTTGGAGGAAAAATTATTACCTGCAATACATTATTACCAGCAATACATTTTTGAAGAAAAAATATTACCAGGAATACATTTTTAAGAAAAAAATATTATCAGCAATATACTTCTGAAGAAAAGGATATTACCAGCAATATTGTTTTGAAGCTAAAAATATTACCAGCAATACATTTTAAGAGAAATATTACCAGCAATATATTTTTAAGAAAAAATATTACCAGCAATACATTTTTTAAGAAAAAAATATTACCAGCAATACATTTTTTAAGAAAAAAATATTACCAGCAATATATTTTTAAGAAAAAATATTACCAGCAATATATTTTTAAGAAAAAAATATTACCAGCAATACATTTTTGAAGAAGAAAACATTACCAGCAATAAAAATCTTGTCGGTAATAAAAAACAAAACAAAAAACCGTTGAGGTCGATATGCGGTAAAACCAAACCAAATCTTTTTCCGCTTTTTGTATTTTTTTTCCACCTGGTCCACGGTATGTCTATAATAACATAATGAGAACAGCTCAAATAAATTAATGTATATTGACAATTCCATGTTTCAAAAATAAACTAAAAAAAATACGAAATGCAGTCCGAACGAACTTCTAATGAAAATAAAAGCTTCAGTAATTCATTATATTAAGAACAATTGTGTATTGAGTATAGTTGGTTAAAAATGATTTACTATCACTTAATGGTGACCGTACAATCCCATGAATATGAAGTGAAACAATATACTCTTGTTTAACCTGAACGAACAAGAAATGACATCACACTGATCAGATTTTTCATATCAACCAAAACATTGGAGATCTGAAGATGGCTAGATTGGATTGGGTCGGAGCTTTTTGTCTATAACATATATAATATTTAAAAATGAGGTGAATAGTTTGAATAAATATGGTGAAAAGTCCTGTTCATATATGTATATATATATATATATATATATATATATATATATATATATATATATATATATATATATATATATATATATATATATATGATACAAAAAGTTCTGTAATTACGTCCTTAAGATGTGCAGACATCTTTACTTCTACCTCAGAAGATTCGCATATGAGTCTAATAAATAATACACCCTTAATATTTGTTAAACTATTGTTCCCCAATACAAGGCGCAAGAGACACTCAGTGTAGACGGTTACAGAATGAAGTTCTTGTAAAGGCGTAATCAGAAGAAGTATGAATTATATATTATGAGGATATGTAGGATAAATAACGGTTGACCCGAGACATGAAGAAGTTACCATCGTAGCGACCGTGGAAGCTTCTTCGAAGTTTTTAAACAAAGCAATTTAAACAAAAACTGTCTGATAGTTTATCCCTGGGAATGAATGACGATTGCACCTTGCGTACATGGCATGGTAAATCCTAGTTGAGAAGGTGAAAGAACGAAGGAATGTAGCAAATTCCGACATTCTGCGATAAGAAAACATACCCTGAAAATATCAGAAATTTAGCAAGGGGTTTGCAACATTTCCTGGGAAAGCGGTTATAGGGTGGAAAAGTATTTATTCCCCACAAGGCCGGATGATCGTTTTCGAAATCTGGAGGGTTCTTGTTTGCCAGCTTCAGCCCAGATATGGCTGCACTATTTCATTTTTGGCCAAATTTAACTTTTGTATATGCCTAATAGGACTCCGTAGAACGGTACAAGATGCCGACTATTTTTCCAGAATTCTTTAGCAATGGATCGTATATATATTCTACTTAACGCTTGAAGTAAGCTTGACTCCGATGAGACCTTCAAAGGAAGGAACCTCGTTGAAAATTCAACCATTCATGAGTTGAAAAAATACAGGGGCTGTCCGGTGATAGTGAAATATGATAAATGTTAGGAAAATATACTTTCTTTTTTACTTGGATCGTAAAGTCACTGTAATACGCTGACCCCAATTATGTTGCCAACCTAGGAAATCAGTATATAGACGCCGAGAGGTATTGTTTAAAAAAAAAAAAATAATGCCTCTTTATACTGTAAAATATTATACCTCTTTATACTGTAAAATATTATACCTCTTTATACCGTAAAATATTATACCTCTTTATACTGTAAAATATGATAAAAGCTCAACAGTGTGCAAAATTGGGAACGCGCAGTTAAACAAGAACTACTGCCCTCCCGATTTGCCATGTCCCTTCAAACGGAGGGGTGGGGCAAGGACGGTTATCCACAGCTTGTTTTCTTGTAACCTGTTAATTGCCATCACTGTTCGTGGGAAAAATTGTTCGATATAAAATCATTAAGAAAATCACTGAAAAAAACATATTTGAAGAGGTAAATACACAGAAAAGGACGGGCGCGAACACACACACTCACACACACGGAAGTTAAAGTTTACGTCCATATTTATAACAATACCGAATGCCTAGTTTATCCATTTATTCTCCCACACCAAGCATACACAAACAATTTTAAGTGTACATTCGCTTGTACAAATAAATAAGATTCCATGTGTAAGCAAGCATTAAAAGGTTTAAGGATCTAAGTTTGAACTTCAGTTTTAACACAGTCTACAGGATTGAAATATCGGTTCAGTCCCTGGGACGGGTTGTACAAACTCAAACTCAGTTACTTAAAGACATGAAAATTGGAACGACAAAAATCTAATCTATCTTCATTTGCTCTTCATTAATCGAAGGATTCTGAAGAAATTCTCTGGATGTTACTCGGATCTTGGGACACCTGAAGAAGGCCGTAAACAGTAGAAACATTGTGTTAATAATAAGAAAATTTGAGCATGTTTGCCAGACTGTAAATATTACGAATATGGATAAATCCTCTTCACTGAAACAGACAAAATCATGGGCCTCCGTATTCGAGCATGTTTTGTGGATTACATCAACAAACGTTTGCACTCTTTGACACCCTTGTCCAAATTAATTGAAACAAAATGAATAATTCCGTTATTATTTACTTTTTTCGAATGAAACATGACCTAGAGCACGTGTTAGTACTTCAGATGTCCATTCCACGAAGTATTTCCTTTCAGATTAACCACAGATTCTCGATTGGATTTAAATCAGGAGAGTTTTAGGACAAGTTTATAGTTATTTGATTTGCTCACTGGTAAGGCTTGCCTGTGTGTTAGTGCAGTATTACAATTTTCTTAAGCTTCCTTGGAGTAACGTCCATCGCAGACAATGACCGTAGGACAATTAATCAACAGTCGAGAAAATAGTTTCTGGGTGTGATAAAAATCTGATGCAATCACGGATGACGCAGTATGTTTCAAAGCCAAAAAAAATTCCTCATACACCCCGAAAATAGATTCATATGACTGCAAACCACTGCAAAGGGCCTAATCTGATAAAAAATATAAATCGATTACACCCTGTCATTCCAGGGGGTTTAAAACTGACCGTAAGGTGAAAGAAAAGAAAGTAAATCGGTTGTTTCAATTTATTTTCACAAGGGGCGTAGATGCACAAGGATATACGTTTTCATTAACTCGGTCGCTTGATTTTCCTCCTTCGTTGAAACACTCGTACTTACATCAGAAATCATTCATAACTTCCTATTTTTTCTCTGTTTATTTCATACTTAATTTTCTCTTTTTATTCTTTCTTTCTTCTACAACAAATTCTTTATGCGCCGTGCTATTTGACTTCCACTTCTAGTTACGTTTTTCTCATTACTTCCTTCATTACTCATTTCTCTTTACTTCTTATTTGCCTCTCACATTTTCGTAGTAATTCTTTTAAATTATTTCTCATTTATTTCTCTCACCTTCTTTTATTCACCCTTTTTCTTCACGCTTTTTTTTTTATTAAGCACCGACTTTCAATATTTCGATCTGAATCTTTCCTCTCTACTCAAATTCCTTTCTCTCCTCTTCTTTTAAGTTACAATCTTAGTGACATTTTGATGTGAAATTCATATTTTCTCTTTTTTGTCCTCATTCCATAGTTTCACTTTTTTATCTCTGTCTGTCTGTCTCTCGCTCTCTTACTCATATTTATTGTCCATCATGTTTACCATCACAGAAATATGAATAGAAATGATTTAACTTCATCAGAGAAATTCCTTATTTATTTATTTATTTATTTTCGTGGGTAAGAAATACGTAACCAAATATAAAGGAACATTTTCAATGAAAAATACAGAAACCCATTCAAACGCAAATTATGAGGGGTAGGGACCAATCAAAACGTACATGTGTCGTCCACCTCCCAGACCAACATTCAACATTGTAGAAATTATTCAGGCGCTCAGATTTTGTGTTGATATCAGATCGTGTTGTTGTTATTTTTATCATCATCATCCTGCTGATATAATGATTATAATTAATATTTCTTTTTTCGAATTTTTCTTTTCCTTTCTCATTCTTATCAGTTTTCATTCCCAACTTTTCTAATATTCATTAATTCTTTTTCATACTTTCTGTCTTCCTATATGTTATTCCTGTCGTTTTCTGTCCGCTATTTCTTTGAGTCCATTTGCCTTCCATAGTTTCTCTTTTTCCATTTCTTTGCAAATTTTTTCATTTATTCGTTATTTCATTCATTTTCTCTTTCTACGCCATTTTCTTTCTTAGTTTTTACTCCATCTTCTTTCATTCTTTCTTCACACCATTTTCTTTCTAATTCACCCATTTTCTTTCTTTTTCCGCTATTTGCTCTCTTACTTTTCCTCCATTTTCAGTTATTCTTTCTTTCCATCATTCTTTTTTTTTCTGCGCCATTTTCTTTCTTACTCTTTATTCCATCTTATTTCATTCTTCCTTTCTTCTTTCTTTCTTTCTTTCTATGCCATCTTTCTGCTCTATCATTTTCCTTCTCTCTTTCTTTCCTTTTCTTTTTTCACATTCTGTATTTATAGTTCCAAAAGTCTTTTCATCCAAATTCCATGTTGCCATTGCCTGTACTTCCCCATCATTCAGTTGGGTCACATAATGGCACCAGCCACATTGTCAGATTATGTAATATTCACCTAAATACTTAGAATTATTTTATTATCTGCTGAATATGTCTTTTGATATTAATAGAGACACAGACATCATTTGTGATTAAAACGTTTATATAAATGCCAGTCGAATTAAAATAAACTGACATTACAGAATTCGTGCTTGTAAAATATAATCAAATAAGAAATGTGAAACAACGCTTTTGATCAAATGTTGGTTGGATCAAAACAAGGTCGGGTTACTTTCTTTTATTCTTTCCTTTTTTTCATTTTTCCTTCATTCCTCGTCCTATTCTTTCTTTATTTTTTTCTTTCTATCACCCATTCTTTACATACTTTCAGTTTCCCTCTTTCTTTCGTTTTCCTTTTGTTTTTCTTTCTTTCATTTTCGTTCTCTGTGTGTGTGTGTTTGTTTGTTTCTTTTCCATTTAATTAATTTCTCTTCGTGTTCTTTCTTTCTTGTTTGTTTCTTTTTTTCATTTTGATCTGATTGATTTCTCTTCCTATTCTTAGTTTTTTTTTCTTTCTTTCTACGCCTTTCTTTGCTTAATTTTACTTACCCTTTTCACTCTTTCTTTCGCTTTTTCTTTCTTTTTTCTTTCTTTTTTTCTTTCTTTCATTTTTGCTTCTTTGCCTGTTCATTTTCCATTTGATTGATTTCTATTCCTATTCTTTCTTTCTTTCTTTCTTTCTTTTTTTCTAGCGAATATTATTTTAAATTCATTTTTTTCTTTTATTTATTAAAATTTGCCGTTTAATTCACTTTATTTAATCCTTGTCATAACTGCTCAAAGTCATGGGAATTCTTTGAAATCTTATAACCGTTCCCATGATCATTAGCATCATCTTTGTCTGGTAAGTATCCTCCGTCTGAATGCCATTTCCGTCACCTTGTTATCGAATTTTAACTTTCTTTCACCATTATTTCCCGGCTATTGCAGCCGACATCTATTTTCGCTTTCTTCCTCGACCTCGCCTTTCTAAACTGTCCGATTACCTTCACACTAGATCACACCAGAAAATACAGCTTCAGTTCTCACTCCCGTTTTTATTTTCTTGCTAACTCTTTCTCACAAAGCTTTCAACTGTAGATGGAGGCCACGTATTTGCAAAACTGCTCGTCTCTTAATTACCTGTCACTGCTAACCAACCAACAGTAAAATGGCACAGTCGTCCTTCATTCATCCGGCCGGCGGCGTCTGTCACTGCATTTTTGATTGGTAAACATCAATTTCGTAAATGGCATTCACGTCTTCACCAATGATATGGATTTTTCAGGCCAGAGTAAGGGTAGAGGGAATGTAAAATCTTTGAAAAATAAGGTCTGTAGAGGAAGGACACACTGAGGGCAACGGAACGTGACAATGTGTTGTTATCTTTTTTCGATGTTTGTTATTCAGCCCTCCGCTTATTTCCGTTTAATCCGTACTTTCACTTTCACTTTTAACCTGAGATCTTTCTTTCCTCTTTATATTTAATTTCTTTAAATTATTTCTTTTTCATATATTGATGCATTCCTTTCTTTTTTATGTCATCTATTCTTCCTTTTTTGTTGTTGTTGTTTTTCTAATATCTTTGGATTTTCTTATTTCCTTATATACGTAATATTTTCTCTTTTTTCTTAGTTTTTTTTCTGCTTCTTTTCAATTTGTAATGTATATTTTTTTCTTTTTTTTCATTTAATATTCTATTTATGCGTCATGTTCCTTCAGGTTGTGGGTGATCACGACTCTCCAAAACTTCAGATCCACTGCAACACTATCCGTTGTTTCTCTCCTTACTATTATTCTAATTCCTTGTTCTAACATCCAGATAGTCAAACTTGTTAGATATATTACGAGATATTTTATTCTGCCTCTCTTACCTTCAATATATCCTACGAGTATCAAAGTCATCAAGTTATCTTTCCTCTTTACGCCTCCTGGAAAATTCAACTGCCTTTTTCTGATTCTCAGTATAAGTATCTATCTATCTATCTATCTATCTATCTATCTATCTATCTATCTATCTATCTATCTTTTTTTTTCTTTCTTTCTTTCTTTCTTTCTTTCTTTTTGGTTGCTATTTTCTGCTGTTTTCGTTCTTTACTTTCTTTCTTTTTCATTGCACTATTTTAGTTGTTTCCTTTCCATTTCAAATTGCTTTCTTCTTTTTGTCTATTCAATTTCAGTTCGACTTACGGCCGTATAACGTCGAAACACCGTTTCTAGGACTATCAACAAATTTAAGCAACGTCGATCCGGGTCAGTAAATATGTAGGTAATCGCTTAGGAATAACAGGTGAAGTAAACTTAGATGTGCATGTTGTGTAATGGATAACAGCTCAAAATTGGAAAACAGAGAGCCGAGATTCAATTACATTTGTGTTCGTTATATTCACTTTTGCTCATAAATACTCTTGCGATAAGTATCCTTACTCCCCCAGCTATAGGTTAATTAGTAGAACCTGTATCAGTGCAAATCATTATTATTTAAAAGAAATCTTGGAGTCTAAAAATATTGTATGGCTTTAAATAACTTGCATAAGGTTCATAGTCCATAAAAAACAAACAAATCAATCAACTTCGATCCATTTTTTCCGATACCTCTTTCTTGACATACCTGTCTATATTTCCTGGGGAGTTCATTAATTACTTTTCCCTTTTACTCTTGTTTATACACTTAAATGAGTTAAATATTTGCTTTAATTTCGTTTTAACTTTTCCATCTTCAAATATTTTATTAATATTTTCCTCTGTTAATTCAATTCCATTTTCGATTTTACATTATTATGAATGGCAGCTGATCTCCAAAACGACGTTAAGTTCGTTGTTAACTGGGGCAAAATATGGCTTGTCATTTTTAACGCCTCCAAAACTAAACTTCTCTTCATTAAACATCTGAGAGACTCCTCCTTACCTTCCATCATCATGTCTAAGGCTAATCTCCAGAAGAGAGACTCGTTGCGTCTACTCATACTGGCGTTCTAAGCTGGCATGCAGTAGAAAGACTATATTGAATCTATTGCTAGGTCAGCTGCTAAGTATGTCTGTTTCATGTGTCGTGCAAAACAATGTTTCTCTCCAGAATCTATCATATATATATATATCTATAAGTCTGCTATTCTTCCATGCTTTGAATATTGTTGCTACAAATGGTTTGCTATTTGCCTTGAGCTCCTTGATAAAAATCCAAAGAAGAATCCGCAATATTATTGGTCCTAAGCTGACATGTTGGCTTCAGTTACTCTCCCACCGCCATAAGCTTGCCTCTGTGTGTCTTTTTTTTTATATAAATATTCATGGTAATTTTTCGGATGAGCTCTTCTCTATGGTACACAGACATTTTGAATTTAAGCCCAGTACTTGACTGTCAACGAGATCTCATCAGTTTACAGTAGATTCTATGCTAACAGTTTCTCTTCCCGCACTTCTCGCTTGGGCAACTCCCTTCCAGCTCCATGCTTTCAAACCAACATTAATCTCCAAAAATTTAAATGCAATCTCAAACTCTATCTACTATCCTTCTGATTACTCTTTTCTCTTCATGATCATTATTAATGTTTCTGTTCCCTACACTGTAAACTTTTTGTTTGTTTTAATGGCTTTACTGACTTGCTTGGAGTGAAATACATTTAAAAATCTATTATTTCCCCTTATATGAATTTCGCTTTATATATGCATCCCTGGAATTTGCTTTGGTTATTTCATCATAGCCAATGTATGTTTTATCTGCGTACACATGTTTTGAAGTGTACTTTTCATTTCTTCATTTGTTTTTTTTTTTAATATCGACAATAGCAGACCCACAAAAGCTCAGATAATCTGATTGTTTTCTTTAAAATAAATGACATTTAAAATTCGATTCAATTATCTTCATGTTTTAAATAACGCGATAACTTCAACTTTTTATTTTATTCTCGTATAATAGTTTTCTTTTTAATATAACATGTTCCTAATTAATTTTGCTAAGGGCTCTTAATTTTTTTTTTTTTTTTTAATGCCTAACCAGTAAAAATAATCGAGCGAATTCAGTGTCACCGTTAAAATAAACATAAGATTCTTAGAATAACGTCCTATCTTCATTTTCATCTTAGCACACTGTTACAGAAATGGGACATTAGCTGAGGATCGAATTTACAGCAGTTGTAATGTTTTGCAATGCTAACTCCATGGTGAACGTCCTTACCTAAAATGTATGCAGTCATTTTTTTAGCTAAACTTAATCGCACACTATTATGCACATCTATTCAGGTGGTTGGAATGTCTTTATTTCACTCTTTATTTGTCTTTATTTCGCTCACTTCGGTTCACCGGAAAAGGCCGGAGCATACAACAGCCGAAACGTTGTAATAAATATGGCGGCAAAGATGAGGACAATAGTCCGAATAATGTAAATAGTGTACATAATACCTCATTTCGGATGTATAGACAGATACTAAACTTAATCGATCCCATGTCTACATGCTTTGAGGTACACGGTGAAGGCTGTTCTCTTTATAGAGTTTATCATAGTCAATTCTCATTGGTACAATTACACTTGCGCTTTTGGTCCAAATTAGTTAAGGTTAAAAAATACTTTTATTATGTACCTTACTATATGGAGCAACGTTGCCATCTTGGTTGTCATACTAACAACATTTCAGTAGTTCGAATCGAGCCCCACCCATCAAATAGATTATTATTCTCATTAGGGGACATTTTATATCCCTTGCTCATAATCAAGTGGATTATACCGTCGTATATAACGCATCTGGTTCTTGAGAATTGTAAGTTCAGTCCCTGGGAATAGTAGTGCTGAAAAGTTTTCGGCTCAAAATTCAGAGAATGCTACAAATCACGAAGACAGTTACATGCAGAAGGATAGAGGTTACAACAGAAGAAAATTACCGGTCCGAATAACAAAATTTCATAAATACGAAATAAATAAATAAATAAATAAATAATAATAATAATAATAATAATAATAATAGAAATAATAATTGGGGCAAACAGAATGCTTGCAACGATATGAAATGGTTATTTATTACATATATTAATCAATAAGTTGCAGGTTCAACCACACTCACAAAGCGAATTGCTGAGAATATAAGCCACTTCAAGTTTTACACAATGAAAAGATTACCATCCTCTACTATGAAGTAATAATGATTTAGGGATACAAGTCTTAATAATTAACCCATAGCTGGGGGAGATGGGGTGGATTCATACATTTTCTAAGGGCATTTGTGCATAAGGGCATATAAGGGAGCCCAACTCGGGTCTCCGATTCCAAATTTCGTGTTGCTATCCATTACACTAGCCACACAGTTTACAGGCTCCCAAACGGTCACCTATCTACGTATTGACCAAGCTCGACCATGCTTGACTTCGGTGATCATACGGGAACCAGTGTTTCAATGCAAAGTGGTCGTCAATTCAGAACGATATGGAAATCCTCGCAATTCGACCAGAAATAATTGTGAAAAATCATGTTTAAAACGCTTGTTTTCTGACAGATGTTTGCAGCCGATGCGGAGAAAAAATCGTTTGCGAAATTAAATAAATGTTAGGACGGAGAGATAGGAATCAGTAGAATATAGCGTCATAAGACAATAACATGACCTGTTGCCACTTGGGTTTTAGAATGATACCAAAAAGAGCAAACAAATAGATGGACAAATCCCTCCTCGCTATAAAATATATGAACTGCAAAAGAAGTCTACGCATGCGTAATTCTCACAACTTACATAGATTTCTCTCAAAGCAGTGACCACAATTATATATTTTGTTACTCATTCAATGGCATATCATCAGATTGCATATTCTGATATAAAACAAACCTTTTCCCTTGAAGTATCTGTTTGAGACTTGCGGGAAAATCTTACAACACAAAGTATAGTGAAAATATAATAATAATAATAATAATAATAAAAATAATAATAGGCTGGACTTATACTACAGATTGGTAGGGGGGGCTGGATATCAAAGAATTCATTAAACAAAGGGGTAGAAGCAGAACAGTAAAAGTTATACTTTTCCGGTCATCTCTCAGCCTACTAGCCGCTAAAAGATACATTAAGCGGAAATATAACATTAAATCCCTAATTGATATTCCATCAATCAAGGAATTGCTGAAGCAGAAACTTCAGCTGAAGGCGCAGAGAACAAGACGATACGAAAAACGTTGTAGGTTCTATCGCCAAAATAAAATATTCCGAACAGATCTTAAGAAATTTTACAGAGAAATTGGAAAAACACCTATACATGTCGAAAGGCCCCCATCGATTGATAATGTACAGACATTTTGGGAAAATATTTGGAGCAGCCCAAAGGAATATAACCCAAATGCAGAATGGATACGGCGTGAAGAAGAACGACTGCTGGATACACCTCTGCAAGAATGGGAAAATATATCCACAGATGAGGTTAGGTAAGCTCTAACGAAATCCCAAAAATGGAAATCCCCAGGAAATGACAAGTTGCCCAATTTCTGGCTGTATCATCTCACATCTACCCATGAAATTCTTGCAAAAACATTATCAACGCTTGTAAATAATCCCTATGAAACCCCGGAATGGATTACTGAAGGTATGACACACCTCATACCAAAAACAACTGAAACAGACGACCCGAAAAATTATAGATCGATAACATATCTCTCCACAACGTATAAGTTGATCACGTCTGTATTGACGAACCGTACTTATTCCTTTCTCGAAACAAACAGCACTCTCCCGCTGGAACAGAAGGGATGCAGAAGAGGTTCATATGGCTGCAAGGATCAACTTCTGATAAATAAAATGATCCTGGAAAATTGCAGGAGACGACGCAGGAACCTAAGTGCAGCGTGGATTGATTATCGTAAAGCCTTTGATAGTGTTCCACATTCTTGGATCCTTAAGACTTTGGAAATGTACAAAGTCTCCCCTGTGGTATTAAATTTCCTTAAGCACAGCATGGGAATGTGGAACACCAAACTATACCTTAGTCACACCGGGGGCACTGCCATATCCAACCGTCTGAGTATCCGACGTGGAATCTTTCAAGGAGATTCTCTGTCACCCCTTCTGTTTTGTTTATCCTTAATCCCTCTTACACACGAGCTGAACAACAGTAGCTATGGTTACAAAATAAATAAGAAAATATTCAATTACCTACTCTACATGGATGATCTCAAACTCTTTGCCAAAGACGACAATGAGCCCAAAATGCAGAAAGAGAGAGAGAAATAATGAACTTTATTTAGTAATATCGGTAGCCCAATAATTCAAATGGAATTTCAAGTGGGTGAGGACGTGCAAATAAACCATGATATACCTACTACAGCGGCAAAGCACATAAAAAAGGGAAGATGATCAAATATAATATAGCAAAATGCAAAAACGATGGCAAGATAAGCATCTTTATGGTCAATACACTACCTGTACGAAAGAAGCTGATGTAAACAAACCACGTACCCATCAGTGGCTACGTAGTGCAGTTAAAAGCTGAGACCGAAGTTTCTATTCTGGCCGCACAGGACGGCCTGCTTGCTAACTAGAAATTACCAAACGCTCATACTGAATCACCGTGTTGATCTAAAATGCAGATTCTGAGATAAATATTCAGAAATAATTGATCATCTAGTAACAGGTTGAACAGTGTTAGAACCAATTGAATATAAAACGCGACATGATAGAGTGGGCCAATATCTGCACTGGAAAATATGCAACATTTACAGGAAGGCAATTAGTATGACCATCACCCAGACCCGGCTGTAGTGAAAGGACCTATAATAATTCTATGGAATTTTACAATACACACTGGCAGAACAATCAATGGTAAGCGTTCAGACATCGTGACCAGAGACTACAAATACAGAATTTTCTTTCTTATTCATATGGCAGTCCCTTCAGATTGTAATGTATCTTTGAAGATCTTCAAAACAAATTTCAAAATACAAGGACCTTGAAGTAGAAAACTAAAAAATGTGGCATATGAGGACATCAATAATTCCAGTTGTATTTGGAGCACTGGGGTAGATTGACAAAGGTTCCGATAGACTCATTCAAGAGATTCCTCGTAGTTCATGCCTTAAAGAAATACAAAAAGTTTATACTCGCATGTACAACTCACATATTACGAAAAGCTTTATTTGTGTAAAATGTCTGTAATCTTAAGGGTTTTTAATTCGTTTTTTACAAAAATAATCAATGGAAAATGCCATGAAGTCATTTCTGACCTTCGGTCTCTGTTTGGGACCCGGAAGGAAATGTGTATACAAAAGAAATCCAAGGAAATAATAATAATAATAATAATAATAATAATAATAATAATAATAATAATAATGAAAATAATAATTACTCAACTTAAAATTTCAGATGAAAAACATTAATAATGTCCCACCCAGTGAGAATGTAATATATTACAATAGATATTGCTTCCTAAAATAGCACGCTATACAGTGAAGCGCTATTATTTAAATTGACTAAGAGCGTACATGCATGAGAGATAGACTAAATAGTTCAAAATATTTTCAACGGTTCTTTTTAATTATTAAAAGCATGTGAATATTTTTCCAGTTTTTCTTTATAAATAATATTGCTGTTTTTTTTTTCTCTCTCCCTTAATCAAATAGCGTTAAGTGTTGATTAAACTTGCGGGAAAATGAACGGAAAACAATCTGAACCACGGGAAGTGGCAATAAAGCTGATTTTCTTACGTATATTTTTCTAAAATATTTTCTTGAATTAAAAAATAAAGAATGTCAACAGAATTGATTTTTACTTTTTGTCTTTCCTGTTCTTTCTTCCTTTCTTTCTTCCGTTCGTTTTTCCTCACGCTTAACATTTGCTTTTTTTGAGCTATCTCCCGTGTTCACGTCAACAACAATGTTCCGGCCCATTGCATTCTGGGATCTCTGCGTGAATTTAAGTGTTGTAGTCGATGGAAAACTGAATGGACTTCAAACAATGCATAAACAAACAAAAGGGACAGCAGGCGCTACATTGCCCCTTGTGGTAATTTACATACCACTGTCAAAACAATTATAGAATATGAAAATGAATTTAAGATCCATCAACATTAATATGGGTCATGTATGTTCATATATATATATATATATATATATATATATATATATATATACATACACACACACACACACACACACACATATATATATATATATATATATATATATATATATATATATATATATATATATATATATATTCGGTATCATGTATTTCCTGGATGATATATGTATTAACGTAGACTTAATGAAGATGATGATGATGATTCTCAGATGTGAAGCACACAGCGAAGTACGAAAGACTACAAATATTGTTTGCTGGGAAGCCTGCCAACAACTGGTCAGTAAACAATGCGTACATATATACTAAGTTAGTCTGGCACAAGGCCTTAAGATCAGGTTTTCGAGAAATAATCAGCCTTCAAAAAAGGAACGATCTACAGAACCTGTGTTGCTAAACGACATTCTACATTATGCTTCCTCTCCTCCTTGAAGTTTGACAACGTTCATATGGAAACTTCATACTTCAGATTTCGTAGTTACCTTCTGACAGACAACGTGTTAATAATGCCTTGTATCTAATTTGTTAATCAGACTCTGTGTAATTTCAGGAATATAAGCAGAAATGTCAGTGATGACTGAATTCGATATGCTTATACTGAACTCTCAATGTTTTAATAATTTACAATGAGATTGAATTTAAAATTCCAATAGGTAAAAATTAACTTTTGGTTTTTCCTTCAGCTGACATGCTCTGTATGAGATATATCCAGTAATTAAACAGATTAATTTTAAAGAAAGGTTAATTATCTAAACCATCAGAAAATTTGTATTTTTCAAGTTAGTCCGTTCTGGGAACTCTCATATTTATTCCAGCGCCTCTTCAGTTCCTGAAACAGTGTGTAAATCAATCTCATATTATCGTCAACAGCGGCTTCATCGAATTCTCCTAAATGTCGTCCACAGAATTTCAGCAACAGATGTAATTTGGAAAAGAAGACAAAAAAGCATTGAAATCAAATCTAGAATTTAGAGGTGGGGAAACACACTTTGGTAATGCGATGATTTCTTAAAACACTCTGTATAATACAGTGGGGTTGTATACGAAAATCTGAAAAATTTTAGAGAATTTCCTAAACGATATGTGTTAAATCTACTCTTAATGTTGACAGTCTCGGAAGTTTAGAATTAGGGTAATTTTTTCCTAACTACAAGTATGCCTCAGTTGTTTGATCAATTGCAGTTAACTCAAAACTTGCAGTTCTGCAGTTTTTTTTCAATGATCATTTTCTGATAGGTGATTTTGATACCTCTTTTTGCGAAGAATATATTTTGAATCTTGTTGAAATGAAAGTTATAACTTGACCCTTAGTACTAAAATTATGTTTCTCAAGTGGATTTTGTGGCGCTAATACAAAACAGAGAAATTAATAACATTTTTACCAGTTGCTTTTTCCTGCTTTTCTGTCTTTGACCTCCCAGCTTCGAAAAACACTAATAAATGCCCGACAGAAAAGTATTTCTCCTCTGTAAGGTAAGTTCCCAGGAGTTATAAAAATTTCAAATCTGCAAAAGCTCGGTAAGATATACATACTCGTTTTTTTATATGGTAAATTGATCGTAACTCGATTTTGATGACATATGCCCGAAATCAAATATCGGTTTTTGATATAACTGCCCTTGTATTTATCATACCATCATCTAGACCTCAATTCTGGTGTCTTGGGATTGCTGAATTTAAACTTGGAAATGAAAATACCCCCGAATATATTTAAATGGGTTAAATGCAAATTTTACGCGTTTTTCACAGATTTTGACCCTAGACTGTTTCTTGACCTAAATCCATATTTTCTTAATTAGAAATGTAAACGTTTTTTTTTTACTTTTGTAGTGAAAGAGATAATCAGCTACCTCGAAAAAGAGTTTACGTTTTCTGTGCAATCTGCCGAAGAAAAATTACCAAAAAGTAGTTAGCAAAAAATCTACTTTAAGGACCAGAATCTATGCTAATGTTCTTCCCTCCCCTGAAAGGCGTGACCAATCAGAAAGATCTCTCAGTGAAAAAAATTGTTTTTCGCTTATGCGGGGTTAGATTTTCTGAGTTTGGTGGACGAACACGCGTTTTTGTTGGTAAGAAGTGAAGGGTGGACGTGTGGCCCCACTTTGTCGTTCCTGCGTTGCCTGTTGGACTGTTACGAAGGACTACCATGTGAACTGTGATTTGGCTACAAGTGTTGCGGTCGAGAGACAGAAGAAATCTATTACAGACGTTTGTTGCTACTATAAGTTGACAGTCTTTTCTTTTCTTTTCTTAACAATTTTAGTCTTCCTCTTGAGTGCAAATTTCATTAACACAGGTAAAAGATCTGAAAATATTCACGTGACTCAAAATCCACACATGTCCGCTTTGCCCGATTGTGTCATCCCATTACATAAAATACGATCATACATTACGGAAGCACGTACAATAGAAAAAATGTCCTAAGTACCTAAAATAACACAACACGAATATGTTTATTCCAGTGTTTAGTGACTTTAAAATATGTATTGAATCATTTTTTTTTTAAGATTTAGCGCTTTCTATCGTTCAAACAAAAAATAGATCGAACTGAAAATAGTAAACAGTGTATTGCGAATTGAAAACAAAAACATAAATGATAAAGACTGTGAAATAAAATGTCTTATTATCTGCTACGGGACAAAATAATAAAATGTACTGAATGTATATCATCTTCGTTAAAATTATTATAGATGGCTTCTTTGTTTCAACAAGAAGGATTTCCGAGTGTTGCAGTGGAAATAGGAGAGACGATTTCAAATTCTAATCGGGTGCGTTATATTAAGTTACGCACAATTACATTTGGAAAAGGTGTGAATCCATCTTCTTTCTCTAGCTATGGTTTAAATAGTAGAACATGTATCTGAAAAATTATTGCTATTTCCAAAAATGGCTTAGGCAATATTCGTTAGCATTGCTATTAATAATAATAATAATAATAATAATAATGTTGTTGTTGTTGTTGTTGTTCTTCTTCTTCTTCTTCTTCTTCTTCTTCTTCAGCATGTGTTATGTCCCAACAGCACGTAAGAGATCATGGCTCGCCACAATTTCCTGTCGTTTGTAGCTTTTAATAAATATTACATTTTTGCTATATCTCCGAAAAACTGTTCCGCCACACATTTCTTCAAGCTCATCAAGTTTGTAATGCATTGTTTTCCTCTGTTACCCTTGCGTTCAATATGTCCTGTGAGTATCAAATTTTCCGAGCCTTCCTTTTTTATTATGCACACAAGAAATTTCAACTCTCTCTCTTCCTGATCTAAAATATGTTTCGTTTTTGTTTCCATTTTTTCTATGACATTGCTCACATGCTCGGTTCATGGCGTTCTCAGTATCCTTTTTGTTGTGTACGATACACCTAATTTACATAAGTGGAGTACCGACCATATAAATATGGGTTGGTACCGGAAGACGGGGGAAAGATAGTAGTTAGAAGAAGATCCAATCCAGAGACTCTGCCCGACTGCGATTTAGTCAACCCGTTATGCAGGAACAGTCTTCCCAAGAATATACCAAAACTAACTGTAAATATTGCGTACCTTTTCCTTGTTTCAATACATTTTGTTAACGTACATTTTGTGTTGTATTATTATTATTCCATGCTTATCCAAGTTTCAACACTTTTGTTGAACGAATTTTATATTACTTCACGTCTCTGCTTCATCTGTCTGGAGATTTTCCAGAATTCACTGCCACATAGGAGGACAGATATCATCTTACAGTTCAGTAAAGCAATCCATAATAGGATTCGGTTTTAACAGTCCGGAAATGACTGATAAGACGCATAAAATACCAAATCGAAATAAAAATGTCCCAACAAGAAACACAATTAAGAATATTATTTACCGATTTTTAAGTAAATATAATAATGTAAGATTTCTCATCTTCTAATACTTCAAAACAAACATTCTTTCTTGGATTTTAGCCATTCTAAAATCTGTTTTCATTTAATGAGAACAAAGAAACAGTGTTATTTTTTATAGCATTATTTTTTTTTTTTACTTTTTCTGTGACACACATGAAAAAATAAACAAAAAATAACTGAAAATTAGAACAAGTCAGATAACAAAAGAGCGATGCCTTCAACATGATAGTTTAATTATCAAGAAGCAAACAAAGGATCCAGAATGTAAGGCCTTTTTTTTTCATTTTTTTAATAATAAAAAAATCTCCATGAAAAGTGGAAAAATGCTTTTAGAAAAGCTGATAGAATTGTAATGACATTTCGTTTTTCTTTTAATTTTTAAATAATATTTTTGCAAGAAAGAAAAAATCGCACAGCGCTTAATATAAATAAAGTGAATATTTTGTTCCCTTTTATTTTTTAAAGAATTACATTTTCTTTCTTTCTTCGATTTTCATTCTTCTTTCTCCCCTCAGTTTTCTTTCTTTCGTTATTTTTATTTTGCACATTTTTTCCCATTGATTATATTTATTTTCATATTTTGCTTTCATCCATTCTTTCCTTTTTTTCATGCAGAATCAATTCCACAGCGGCGCAACGTCGCTTCCCTGTCCGTTTTCTGCAAATACTTTTATGGTTCTTGTCCTGTTCGGCTTTCGTCATTGTTAACTCGACTTTACGAATTTAAGCGCAGTACTGGATTGGCAGTTCGGTCTCATCATTTTATATTTGAAATTGCTAGATGTAACTGTATGTTCAATGCTAATAGTTTCTTCTCTGGCACTGCCTGCATGTGGAACTCTTTTTCGGCTTCTTTCTTTTTAGTCAACTTTGATCTTCAAATGTTTTAATGAAACGTCAATCGTCAGATTTTGTATTCTTAATTCCTGTTGTTTTATTGTTCATTCCCCTTAATATTTTACATTTTCTCATATCATTTCATTTTAAGTAACCCCCTTACGTCTTAGTGGCTGTGTTGCCTTACTTGGAGAGAATTATTTAAAAAAAATCTATTCATAATTTTTTCTTTGTTTGTTTCTATATTTCCTTGTTTGTTTCTTTGCCTATTTATGTATCTATTTTTTCTCACTTTTTGAACTACGACAAGTAATGTCATTCGCATTCAATTTGAAGCATTTTTTGAAGCTGGCAGCAGATATTGTAAACAAACACAACGTTTGGGATTATTCTCCATTTGGACATCATCTCAGACCTGTAAATTTGGAATGATTCTTCAATCTGTCTGTGCGTCAATTTACCGAAATATACTGGACATGTTCGACATCTTCCGGAATCCCTCCCGAACAAGATAAAGGCGTATTTCCCTTCAAATTTTCAGAAACTGTTTTTGAAATTCCAAGACCTACGAGGAATTGCGAAAACGTTTACGGCCAGAGCAAGAAGTGATAAAAAAACAGATTTTGATTATTAACCAGTCTAAAAAGAAATAGATATATATCTATTCCAGTCATCTATAATTATACAAGATTTTCTTGATATTTAAGACACAAGTGTGAATGTAAGGTTAGAGCGAAAATTATTGAAAAAGAATTAGAAATTTTACTGAATTTCTTTAAGGTTAGACATGACATTTAGAAAGGCACGAATTCATTTCTCACTGCATTTTATCCAAAGATGGTTGATGAAGAATTGCAAGGATAAAAGAACAACTGGACAAAATACTTTCCTAAAGTAATTTTTTATTTACAAATAGCAACAACTGAAAGTTGTTTTACCAGTTTCCAGAAATGAGTCCTGACGCAATGGGTTTTTATGAGTTATATAAATGTTGACTTCGTCAATGTTTTATTTAGTATTTAGTAAATGACAGTGAAATCTGGTAGCAATTTATCCTTCCCTCAAATAATAAAATGGTTGAGTCTTTTTTTGCGATATAAGAATACCGATGTAGTAAAAATCCGACATATTCTTTCAATATATTGAAAAGATTTCTTCAAACTTAAAAATTGGGTTCTAGCATGAAACATATTGTCCCCGCTTGGTGTTGATATCAGTGTCCATTTGTATATTTGCATATATTCTGTCTCTTGAATGGAGGGCATTATTGAGGGCATTATTGAGGGCATTTACCCATAAATATAGAATAGCTTGTTTTTTATCATTTTTTATCATTTCAAGCGCCATACGAGGATGGCATCCCGCTCTCACCCCTTCACTGTCGAAACTCCTAAATGTAGCCGTCTCTTCTACTCCAATAGCTTCATGTCTCGCACCTCTCGCCTGTGGAACTCCCTTCCCTATTCCAGTTTCCCTGAGAGCTATAATCTCCAGCTATTCAAGTGTAATGTCAATCGACATCTCTAGTTGCCTTGATCTTTCCACTACCCTCCTCCTCATCCTTTCTTCTATCACTCCTATCTGATCTTGCTCTAAATTTTCTGTAACTCCTTGCGTCCTAGTGGCTCCCCGCCTTGCTTGGGGTGAAATGCTTAAAAAAAAAAAATATACCTATGAGTGAAGGAGAAAATACCTTAACCGACACGTTTCGTCCTCTGAGGGACATTATTAAAGTAAACTGAAGGATTTTATATTGTAACAAGTATTTATATATACGAGCACAAATATTATTGCGTTTTCAAGATTTTTAAATTTACGAACGCTTATGAATAATCAACAGACCATCGGAAACCTAAGATAAGTTTTCATTAAGGTCTATATGCCTTTTACAGATAAACTTTATCTGAAATTTTACACAAACACGCACACACACACACATTTATTTATATATATATATATATATATATATATATATATATATATATATATATATATATATATAGATACACCTAGTAGACCAGACAAACCTACCTAGGTTTCATCTAAACGGATTGTCAGGAAAGTTTGGCCAAAATTTTCCCTGACGATCCGTTTAATGAAAACCTAGGTAGGTTTGTCTGGCTCACTAGGTGTATCTAGGTCTGCTCTACGGTTGTATTGAGCTCTTTTTGTTAGTTGTTTACTCGTGTCGGGTTTTTTTTTTTGGGCTTCAGACCTGCATCTGTGCAATTTTTTGGTCGTTAAAAGTTCATGTTTGTAGCTCTTTCTTTTTTTAAAACCTTTTTTCCCTCGAGATTGATTTGATTAGCAATTTCGAAACGAGTCTAGTTCTCTCTCTCTCTCTCTCTCTCTCTCTCTCTCTATATATATATATATATATATATATATATATATATATATATATGTGTGTGGGGGGTGTTTGGTGGTGTATTTGTAAAATATTGCGAATATAGCGCTGGTGCTAATAAAACAGTGCTCAATGTAACTTAAATACAACAGAGCTATTAAGTATATATTAATAAATATACATGAGGGATAATATGTATATTTATTAATATATATATATATATATATATATATATATATATATATATATATATATATATATATATATATATATATATATATATATATATATTCATACATATATATGTATGCATATATATATGTATGTATGAATATATACGTATCTATGTATATATGTATATATATATATATAAATGTATATATATATGTATATATATAAGCATGTATGTATATATATGCATATATATTTATATATATATATATCTATGTATATGTATGTATATATATGTATGTATATATATATATATGTCTATATATATATATATGTCTATATATATGCATGTATATATATCGTAGTGCCGAGTTCGAATTCCAGTCGAATACATTACATTCACTTACGCGCTAATACCCTTGAGAAAGGTATTAATCCTCTTTTTCTCCCTCTAGCTATGGGTAAATAGCAGTACAATCTGGGTTCTATAGCCTTGGATGGCAACTGGTCTAGGAGAAGGACAACTCTGAATATAAAAACCTGTGGAGTGTCGTTTGGGGACCTTGTGGCACTTAGTGTACCAGGTCTTTGTATTCGGCCGTTCAAAAACGTGTGGATGGTCTTGCACGAAACCTTCACCACTATAATCAAATCTCATATGCTGTTGTCGGTCTGTCGATTTCCTAAGAACCGATCTGCTTGACCCTCATACGTCGAATTCGACGGGAGAGTCGAGTATATGTGTATGTCTGTCTGTGTGTGCGTGTGAGTGTGTGTGTCGTTAAAGACGGCTGGTAAGGTATCGCGATTAATCTTTTTAGTTTTTTTTCATGTGTTCGTACAAGTGTTTTCTTTTCTGGACAGTGTGTAAAACTGCCCCAATATTCTGTATTTCTGAGCGCTTTCGGATATATTTTAGCCATTATCAATGATGATTCTATTTTTACTTCTTAAATGAATGTTGGTATTTTGGGATATATTATTGTTTATAATTAGGTTGCTAGTTTTAAATTTTTTCTAATAAATTTCGCTTGGATGAAAATATACATTGCATAAATGATGAGTTACCTTTGCAACAAACACTACATTGGTCAATGTTGCCCTACATTCCGACTAAGGATGATTAAAAATCGCCAACATGTTAAGGGTCCGAACACTAGAAAAATTCGACTTAACCAACATATAGAGGAATGCTGAAGACAAATCTGCCAAACTTTAAAATCTACCCATTTTACCAATGTGACTGCAAGCCGACAGAACACAAACACATTAATGAAGAAACATTTTCATGAATATATTTATTCCAAGATTCAACTCAATGCACAAATCTGAATTACGCCCATCAAAATAGATTGTATTTTCCTCGTAACATAAATTGTATTTTCCTCAGCATTGCGTCACTTGTTTGCTCCAAACAGAAGAGGCTGTAATTCGATAAACATTTTCAAACTAGTAAACAAAATTTTGAAGAGCTGCACAGCGAAAATGGTAATGTAAAACCATTATATTTTTTTCTTCCGGAAAACCTAACTGTATCATAAATCTTTCATCAGGTGCATTTTTAAAATCTTGTTTGTTTTTTCCTATATAACGAGATTATAAACTAATTTCTAAGAATTTCATTTTCCCCATATATACAGGGGGCAATGGGTAAATTGAGGCCGTTTTATCTTTTTAATTTCACGCATGCATGTTTTATTTTGACAATTACACATTATAGTAGACTCAATTGGGACTGTAAACAAAAGAACGCTATGACGCCAGAAATGGCAAGTTGTAGTGCTTAGCATTCGCGCCGGAAGCTCTAGTACGAACATTTCAGAGTGCCTTGAGGAGATAGTGCTGTGCTGAGTCAAGAGCTTGGCTGCCAGATGACCCTATGTCTGGCAACAGGACTCTGTTACATGCCACACAAGCAGAAGAACCTAGTCATGGCTGTCAGAAAAAAATCTATTACTACATTACCCCTTAGATCTGTCCACGTCACTCCTCAGACTGTAACCACCTTGATTATTATGTGTGGGGCGTAGCTGAGCGCGGAAGCAATAAAACTCCTTGTAGTAATGAAGATGAAATGAAGGTAAGGATTTTGGCAGTATTCACCAACTTAAACAAGGATACCGTCCAGAAGAGTTGCAGGAGATTCCGAATTCGTCTGGAGGCCGTGGTTGAAGCCGATGGCGTTTTTTATTGAATAAATTTACGCTTTAGTATTTCAAGATATTTTTGTGTAATATTGGTAAATATATCAGTTGACGTGAGATGTCAGATTTCTTTTCTTTTTTCGTATTTTCGACGACAATTTATCGATCGCACCATATATATATATATATATATATATATATATATTTGGTTGGATTGATGTGAGTTTGTGACTCTGGGTTTCACGCTTTTACGATCGCCATTTGTCTGCAAAGCAATACCAATCCAAACAGATAACTGAAATCTTTTATAAGATCAGCGTTCCGTTTAAATATGATCACGTCGTCGTCACGTGGGCGATGTTGTGAAAACGTATTCCTAAAATTTGCTTTTATGTCCATCGTCTTTTTCATGTTGAATTGTATATGGTCTATGTTAATTATGTTTTATGAATATGTCCTGAAGATGGTCTATTAGACCGAAACGTCCGACGTTTAAACATTAAAACAGCATAATCGCATATTAGGATTTTTGTTTGTTTTTTCAGTATATTTTCTTCATATATATATATATATATATATATATATATATATATATATATGTATTTTTTATATTTATATACACATACTTTTCACGCACACACACAAACACACACACACACACTCATATATATATATATCATATGATATAATTTATCTTTATATTATATATGCGCGGTACTTATTGGAAAGCGTTCAATACCAGTGATAGTGCTAACATTTTCAGACGTATGGATATGGGTTTGTAAACCTCGGTTTCACGGTTTTGCGTCTGATAATCACGAAAGTATGAAACCCAGGGTTAAAAAATCATATCCATACGACTGAATATATATATGTATGTGTGTGCGTGAGAGCGTATAGTTCTTTACTGTTTACAAATCCAAAAAGGGCCAGCAAATATATGCAACTGGATTCTCGATTGTATACATGCCGTATCCGAACCTATGGCTTGCGAATCTTCAATTGGAAAGGCGCAACACTATCTTCCAGCAAAAGTAATATGATTTTGAAAGTTATCTGAACAGAGCTAAAGAAAGCAGCTAACTAGCCGATGGGAAGACGTCATTAAAACATGAAGACACAATTGATTAATGAAAGAAAAAAGACAAATCTGATTTACTGTTAGCTGGGGAGAGCAGACATGAAAGGATGACATAAAGGAGAGGAAGGCGAAAGAATGTTAAAGCGAGATACCAAATTAGAGAAAGAGTGCGAATTAGGGAATTCATGTGAGTAAAGAGTGAAAAGACATGATGTGCATTCACAGTAGGGAGAGCTGTACAGGAAGGAACCCCCAGCGAAGAATTAATTAATTTTTTCTTGTTTTAAAGATTCAGCGGCAGAATTGAAGAAAATTCTTGACGCCACCTAAAGGAGTGGTGGGGGTAGAGGTAACGTCTTACTATTATTACTATTATTATCATTATTATTTCATGCATTGCATGTTACCCTAAGCTGTCTGGTGGTTATCGCCAGTGAGTGAGTGACAGCAAGTCTTCTTAAACCTGCAGCATCTAAAGCGTAAAATCAGCGTCTGTCTCAGTTCCGCAATTGATTGTGTTCATGGATTTTACAATGTATCAAACATTGTCGGTTACTTTAATATCGATTTTATTAATATTACTTTGCTACTGTCCAAACATTTATTGTTTCTCTACTTGCATCTGTAGGAAAATATGGACTCTATTTCAAGTTGAACCTGTTGGCAAACTTGGAATAGTTTTATACTACTGGAGATAAAATTTGCTCAGTTTTTTATTTCTACATATAGGTAAGCATTTGTCGAGTTTATACTTGAATCTATAGATAAATATTGATTATGTTTATACTCGAGTCTATAGGTAAATATTGATTATGTTTATACTTGAGCCTATAGGTTAACATTTGTCGTGTTTATACTTGAGTCGATAGGTAATTATTGGGTGGGCGCATATACGAAATTATACATAAATATTGGCTGGGTTTCTGCTTCAGTCTATAGGTAAACATTGGTCAGATATGTGCTAGAATCTATAGGCTAATATTGATTTGGTTTATACTTCGTCTATCGGTAAACTTTTCTATATTGAGTCTATAGTAAATTATGTATGGGTTAATAATTGAAAGTAAAATAAATATTTATCAGATTTCTACTTGAATCTATTGGTAAACATATCTGTTTATTCATACTGAAGTCTATAAACAAATACCGGCCGCCATTTTACTTTACATTGGTCTGGTGTTTCTGTAACCATTCATTCGTAATGTGGCCATTTTTGTAAGAATCTTACCTTTATGTAAGTGATTATTAAGCAATTTTGGAAAGGGAACTAATATATTCTCTAACATCCCAAGCTGACAGGGAAAGCATCGCTGTGATTTGGACAGGATTTATCGAATTATCATTTCATCGAATCTTCATTCTTGTGTTTTTTAAACTCTCCGATGTGCTATTATGGGCATTAATTTAATTGCGATTTCCATATTTTTTCTCGAATCTCTGACAAGGACTTCGTATTTACCGGGTATTTTGTTTTCTTTCATGTTCACCCTAAGATTCAGCGCTTTATCTAATCTAGCAGTTTTAGGTTTCTTTTAGACTATCAAATACGGTATTTTTGATACAAGTTGGTCTGTGTAGATGCCAGATTTCCTATACGTTTCCACAGTTTTCATTGCAGAGCTTGTGCTACATTGTCTTGTTTCTTTGTATCGTATTTTTGAACATGATTTCTTGCCTCAGTTATATATTTTACAGTTTCTTCTCTGTTGTGTAGGTGACACATTTGTGGGATTTGTTTTTATATATTCGCTTTTAAGGAATGGATTTTTCTGGGCTACACAGAAACAATATTGTTTTATTTTTTCTCGTGACCTCTGCAATTCCTTTTCTATTCTTGCTCGTCCATTTAATGTTTCGTATCACGTTTATTTTCTTTTTTTCTTTTCTTTTCTCACATATCCCATCATTTACCTTCCCTTCATCGTTTATTGCACTGTTTGCATCGTTTTCCATGACATTTTTACAGCGCACTTTCCTGGGTATAATCATTATTATTATTATTATTATTAATCGCCCTAACATCGGGATTAGAGACCGCACAAACAAAATATCCGATCTTTTAGACATGGCAGTCCATGCAGACTACAATTTATCTTTGAAGATCTTTAAAAAAATATATCAAAATACTAGGACGTTGAAATCGAAATCTCAAAAATGTGGCACATGAGGACATTAACAATTCCAGTTGTATTTGGATCCCGCAGATTGATTGGAAATGATTCCAATAGACATATTGAAGGAATCTCTGGTAGCCCATGCCTTAAATAAATAAAAATGTGTGTGATTTTTTTTTTTAAATGCTCAGTGAAAAATGTCATGATGCTATTTCTGACCTTAGGTCTCTGGTCTGGACCCGGAAAGAAATGAGTATACACCAAGAACCAAAGGAAATAACAACAACAACAACAATAATAATAATAATAATAATAATAATAATTCCGTTGATTTCTGTTGTATAATCTCGCAGAAATATCTGGCATCATAGCATTTTTCTTTTGTGCCCTTTTTTGTAAATTAAAACTACAAACACAGACGCATTTTTATAGTCTGTCTATATTTCTGAGATGAGGTATTATGTACATTATTTACATTATTCGGACTATTGTCGTCATCTTTGTCGCCATGTTTATCACAACGTTTCGGCCGTTGTACGCTCCGGCCTTCTTCAGGTGGTTGGAATGTCGAACTGAACCCTTTATTTCGCTCACTGGGGTAGACTGTTCTAGTTCCACGTGCCATGTTTGATGGATGTCAGCTATCAGTTATCTCCTGTTAATTTTCCCTCTGAAAGTTCTCCACTGCCTTAACCAAACATGTGATAAATATGGCGACAAAGATGAGGACAATAGTCCGAATATTGTAAATAATAATACACATTTTTATATAAATAAAGCCCTTCAGAGTATATGAGCTGTGCTTGTAAGTACATTTTTTTGTATTTTCATAACTCTTGGGTTGCCAAGGATCACGCCAATGATTCTAGCAGAAAAATTTCTAATCAAACCCAGGGCCCCAGCCATAGTTGGAAATTCTGATGACTTCATGTACGAATTATTTTTTTTATTAATTTCTACTTCAAAATACTTATATATTGATAACTTAATAATATCATTATTGTCATTATGATTATTATTATTATTATTATTGTTATATGTGTTGAATCTATTGACTTTTAGGCAATTATATAATAACCAAGCATTAACACAAATGTAATTTGTTGGTAATGCGCCATTATAATGCATAAAAAATACGACTTATTTAAAAGCAATAATATAATTAAAAACACAACCGTAGGTTTCTTTCTTATTTTGAAAGCTACTGATTTGCTAATGTCCAAGTATATATCACAACTGGCTCTTTTATATATATATATATATATATATATATATATATATATATATATATATATATATATATATATATAAAACTAAAAAAGTTAAAAGTTAAAAATAATAATTTTTTCTTATGAAAGTATTTATTTATATTTGATATTTCAGATCGACCTCGATCTTTCTGATGAAAGATCGAGGTCGATCTGAAATATCAAATATAAATAAATACTTTCATAAGAAAACATTTTTTAATTTTGCAACTTTTTAGTTGTTTTTTCTATATATACATATTAAGAAAGTATACGTGGCTTCTCATTATATATATATATATATATATATATATATAAATAGAGAGAGAGAGAGAGAGAGACAGACAGACAGACTGACAGACAGGCAAAGGCAGCGACAAAAACAGCAATCCTTTCGTTCTAGTTTAAAAAATACCCAAATAGGTATTCCAAAATCTAAACAGAGTAATAAGAAACAGAAAAAAATCGTTAGAATCAAAGAAAAGATTTTTGTATCGCTACGTAATATCAGTCCTCCTATATAGCTGTGAAAGCTGGACGATGTCCTCAAGGATGAAGAAGAGATTTGAAGCCACACAATTGTCGTTCCATGGAAGGATGGTGACGATACCTTGAACCAAATATGTGAGCAGTTTTAGAGAAAATGGAGACAAAAGAACTTATCATTAAGATCCGGAAAGCACAGTTGAAATTTCATAATGAGGAAAGAAGGTTTGGAAAATCTGATACTCTCTGGACAGAGTGAAGTCAAGAGCGACTGAGGAAAACAACGCGTAACATATTTATCGAGCTTGAGTAAATGGATGACGGAACAAGGTTTAGGGGAGATAACAAAATGACAATATTTATTAAGAGCTACAAAGGAAAGGAGATTGTGGAGAGCTATGATTCCCTTCGTTTGAAGGAACACAGCACATAAAGACTACTGAAAAATAGGTTATGTTGCAAAAACTGTCGACATTATAGCGTTTGCTTATAATGTTCTATAATTTGGGTTGTGGAGTAGATTTTAGCATCACGTGGGAAAAATGATTTGGTAGTAATATTTTATTGGTGTTGTGTAGATTTCTTTCAAAGTAAAGGGTTTTCAACATATGCAGTCTATTTTCGTACCTGGGATGGCCGTTTAAGGTTATATTGCGAATAAAATCTGAATAAAGTTGTAGGAGTACGGTGGATTTTAATTTATAAGGGTAATGAGAGGGGATCTTCTCGAGATAAATTACGTTAAAATGTTTTTATTTTATGTATTGTTAAAAGAAATATAATCCCATATATAAGAGGGATTTTCAGCACACACACACACACACACACACACACACACACACACACACACACATATATTATATATATATATATATATATATATATATATATATATATATATATTAAGGTCCGGTTCCTTGTACCACGGTGATAGTTCAAGGTAGAACCAATAAAGAAGAACTCGAACACAGGTATGGAATAACACAGATATATTACAAACAGGAATATATACAGAGAAATAGAAGTGTTAGTATGGACAATCAGGTTTAGTAGAGAGAACAATGTAGTCTCGACCAGTATCACTATTCCAATGTCTTGCAGTAATTGTCTGAACGCGACTCTGTTTCGGACTGCCTCGCCTCTTGGCTCGACTTGAAATACTGACTCCGCTTGAACTACTGACGATATTCAGTCACCCCCACCACGAGGGCCTCATGTGGCACAAGGCCGGTTTAACGTGGGATCTCCGAGCCCGTGGGATCTCCAAAATATGTGGGCTCGGCCAAAATAATTGAACCCGTATAAACGGGTTCAGGGTCGGTTTACCTCCCCGAAAGAGAATCCGCCCTTTGGCGTAGCCTCCTTCGTGTTCCTCCCCGCCCGAAGGCAGAGAGTTCAACCAATCAGCCGATCGACTTGAACTACTGACGATATTCAGTCACCCCTCCACTGGGGCATCATGTGACACAAGGTCGGTTATTTATTGTGGGTTGTTCGAGCCCGTGGGCTCGGCCCAAAAATATGCCCATTGAACCCGTATAAACGGGCTCAGGTTTACCTCCCCGAACGAGAACCCGTCCCACGGCGTAGCCTCGTTCGGGTTCCTCCCCGCCCGAAGGCAGAGAGTTCAACCGAACCGTCGGTTCAGAAGTGAACGATAGACTCCTCGCCTACTCCTGAGACGCAGTATTTATTAAGTATGGAATAGTCTATTATTATTATGAGTAAGATCCCATAACAATATATATATATATATATATATATATATATATATATATATATATATATATATCAATTCACTCCACTCAAGGCGACAATGCCACTAAGAATGAAGGGGCTACTCGGAATTAAAGAAAATGAGAAGACGTTAGCTGGGATTTGAAAGCCAATCCGAAGCAGGAAACAAGGATAAACCTCTACTCCTGTTCAAAAATGTCCCGGGAGTTCAGCAAATTTACCAAAGTTCATTTTATTTTTTATTATTTTTCCCGATTTGATTGATACATTCATCTGCAAGGATTTTGAATTTTGTCTGTGATTAATCCTGTTTAGAACGAATTTCATGTCACTCAAGGTGACATCATTTATAACGGTCAAAACTGCGTGTATTTTATTTATTTTTCATTGTAGGACTTCATTATACAATACACTATGAATAAATTTGCATACCACACACACACACACACACACACACACACACACATATATATATATATATATATATATATATATATATATATATATATATATATATATATATAGAATATGATTGTTGCATGTTTATTCTAGTTTCATAGTGATGTGTAAGGTCTAAAATGTGATTGTCCGGCGGCGGTGAGTCAATGCCTCTGCAGCTAAGGTTTTCCTTTCGTTCTTTTTTTTTTTTTTTTTGGGGGTTATATCTATCTCTCTCTCTCTCTCTCTCTCTCTCTCTCTCTCTCTCTATATATATATATATATATATATATATATATATTATATATATATATATTTCCTAATTTACGATATCAGGGTGAACAGGACAAAATGTGCAGTCAAAACTATGAATAAACGAAGCAGTAGCATAACTGATGGTGTACCCAACTGCATCCTTGTGATTTATATCGATATTCTATTTCATTAGACCAATTGATTTCTCTCATTCCTCATTTTCCTCATTTGACGTCTTAATGATCAAAATGATTGATTAGTTGAATGTAAAAGGAAAACTGATGTCACGGATTCTGCTGCTAATAAAATGTTCGGTAATTCACATATAAAATAGTAATTTACTTAAATCCTTAGTTTTGCCCGACAAACAAATTTTCATGTTGGTGACGAGTACTATTATCGAGATATTATAAGAGCAAAAGCGAAAGATGCCTTCTACAGGAATATACTTTTTGAGTAATAGCTAATTTCATTTCCATGGAACAAATTTAAATGAAGAATGAATAATACTAACTACTAATCCTACATAGCAATTAAGAATAAATTTTAAAATTCACAGATGTAAATGATTATTAAGTAATGGTGTCATGATTCCGATTGTACGAAACATTTTGCTTCGTTTATTGAAAATAAACATTGAACTCTCTTTGTGAGATAGTTTTAACATTTAATATTTTACATTATAAAATATATACATATATATGAAGAAAATATCTGGAAAAACAAAACAAAAATCCTTAAAATGCGATTATGTTGTTTTAATATGAAGGAAACATATTATTAAAACAACATAATCGCATTTTAAGGATTTTTGTTTTGTTTTTCCAGATATTTTCTTCATTCTGTCGGATTTATATCCATTTATATTTGCTTATCATACATATATATGAAGAAATATAGTTTTAATATATGCTATATTTATGGGATAAAGTGCTCAATATCAAAGATCGAGCGTTTGTAAATATACAAGTGAACATAGAAGTCAACACTTAGAGGCGACACTAGCATGAAACAGATTGTCGCCTCTAAGTGTTGACTTCTATGTTCACTTGTATATATATATATTACGTGCTAATACCCTTGGGAAAGGTATGTATCCTCTTCATCTCCCTCCAGCTATGGGTAAAATAGCAGGACAGACTGGGTTCTATAGCCTTGGATGGCAACTGGTCTAGGAGAAGGACAACTCTGAATTCAAAACCTGCGGAGGGTCGTTTGGGAACCTTGTGGCATGCATTCGGTGCACCAAGGTTTCTGTATTCGTCCCTCCAAAAAGTGTGGCTGATCCTGCACGAGGCCTTCACCACTATAATCAAATCTCATGTGCCGGTGTCGGGATGTTGGTTTCCTGGGGACTTATCGGCCTGACCCTCATACGTCGAACGCGACGGGAGAGTCGATTATTATTATATATATATAGGTAACTCTACTCGTCTCGAAAAACCTTCGAATTTTTCATTTGCCAATAATCAAATCAATCGCGAAGGAAAAAAGGTTTTAAAAAAAGAAAGAGCTAGGAACATGAAAGTCTGTCAAAAAAATCGCAAAGATACAGGTTCAAAGACCAAAGAAACAAAAAGACCTCAATACAACCGTAGAGCAGACCTAGTCAAACCTAGTGAGACAGACAAACCTACACAGGTTTCACCTAAGCGGATCAACTTATGTATGTATGTATGTATATATATATATATATATATATATATATATATATATATATATATATATATATATATATATATATATATATATATATATATATATATATATATATATATATAAAAGATTGTAATTTATTATATAAATTAATTTAACATATTAATATATTAATGATAAATAATAATATAAATTTTAAACATTGATAAATTATATATTAATGTATAAATATAAATTTCTTCATATATTAATAGGCTCGACATTGCGAAATGTGGTGATCATCGACTATCATTGATATCGATGGAGCTGAATATACAAAAAAAAAACCTCACAGAGCCGCATCAACCACAAGTATCTGACTGAATCAATCTGCAGTTTTTTAATTTATTAATTCCTCACATATTTTAAAATGCTTTCTTATGAGTTATTTTAATAATGCACATAGAATTTAGTTGCTAAATACAAGTTTATTTCATTAACTTATTTTTACTTCAAAATAAAATATACATATTTACTATAAATAACAATCCCTAAACTTATTTATCAGTAAAAAAATAAAATAATGTTTTTTTAATCGCATGGGTTCACCAAAAGAAATTAAAATTATAAATAGTCCATGTTGAAAAAAAGGTTGAGAACCACTTATAAAATTCTTTGTTTATATAATACCACATAAACATGAAATTTACAATTATTATCCATGATTTCATTTATAATCATATTCCCATATAAAATATCTTTCTTATGACCACTAAATTATATTTATTGATCCTTTTTCCCACCCTATGATTATTATTCCCTTCGTGACTAGTAACATAATATGACTGAATTTTTTTTCAGAAAAATATATAAATATTAAACCATCGGTACACCGATGGTAGTATATAGTTAGGTGTTCATTACAAACTGATATATGGTTAATGGTGTATTATTTTTAATAGTAATTTATACCCAATAAAAGGACCAAAATCCACTCTTGGTTACTGAATCAGGTGTTTGATATGAACGTGGGAAGAAAATTAATAATTGAAGATTATGAGAATATGGGGGATAGATAACGATTGACTCTAGTCTTGAAAACGTTAAGATTTTAGTGATTGGAGATTGTAGTGAAAGTGACAGTCTTTTTCACAAATTAATAGTTTTGGTGGAAGAATCTATCTGAATAGAATATCCTTCTTACCAATAGGAAATGAAGGTGATCAACTCCGCGGATGTAGCAAGGTGATTCTTAGCTCTAAATATTTGAAGTAGTGGCAATAGTAATTAAGCTAGTCTAGACATTTGCCATGGAAAGAGCGATAATGTAGTGGTAGTCTGGAGCGAGTTTTGAGAAACTAAAAGTATTTTGCTTATCTTAGATAAGTAGGTAGGTAGGTAAGCGAAAAAGGCTTAATAATGAACATGAGAGAGCAGAACAACAGCGATGGAAAAATTTGAAGGAAGTAACGCTGTCATGCGTTTTCTCTTACTTTGAATGTCATGACATCTGGCCTGGTGCGTGACGAATGGTCTTCTTCCTTGCCTCGTCTGATCCATATCAAGGCAGATCTGGGCGCCGTCCACCTGGAGATTCAAACTTTAGTGAATTGGTCACAGTCGGCAAAACGCAATCTCTTTTAAGAATGCACCGCTGTTCGGGAAGAATAGGCTTCTGAAGGTCTTTTATCTGCCACTTGAGAAAACTGGTTTAGCGGCAGCTAAATATTTTTCGAGGAAATCGAAAAAAATCATGTTTGGCTCGGGTAGTTTTCAGATAGCAGGCGCTATTTGAACAGATATAAATTCTTTAATTAAATTAATACTATCAAAAAGTGTAAATTATAAAATATAGTGAGAAAATTGTTTTGCAAGTTTCGAGCATATAACATAAAAGGGGTTATATTTGATTGAATAGCTAAATGTATCTTGAGGAATATATGCATGAATTACTGCAAAACCTAATCCTTCAGAAGATTTTAGTTGATATTGGGCATCCCCATGACCTTGATCAAAACTACTGCAATAATTTAAATAATTTATCTGCAGTAAGAACGTTGCTTAGAATTAAATAAAATGACAAGCTGCCCGTTAGCGAGTCTACCCGCCTAGAATTGCCGCCTAGAATTGCCGCCTAGAATAGCGAAGTAATAGAATAGGGGACAAGCTCTACGTTAGCAAGTCTACCCACCTATAATCGCTGCCTAGAATAGCGAAGTAATAGAATAGGGAACAAGCTGTCCGTTAGCGAGTCTACCCGCCTAGAATCGCTGCCTAGAATAGCGAAGTAATAGAATAGGGGAAAAGCTGTACCTTAGCGAGTCTACCCGCCTAGAATCGCTGCCTAGAATAGCGAAGTAGTAGAATAGGGAACAAGCTGTCCGTTTGTGAGTCTACCCGCCTAGAATAGACGCCTGGAATAGACGCTTGGAATATCGTCTCTTAAGATAAGTTCGTGTTTCTTCATAATTCACACAGCTGAACTTTATAATGAAGCTATGCTGAGCAAGTCTTAGTTACAATTTGCAAGGGACAGTTAAGAGCAAGAATGGAATATAGCTGCCATATATGGACTGCAGCTATCCATTCCCCACTTTCCAGTTTTAATAATATTCAAAAGTGTCTATGCGGTCTTGTGGGTGATAATTTTCCCAACCTAAAAATCTCTATCCTACAGATGAAGCATCCCAAACTTCTCACTACTATATACCTATTTCCAATGCTCTGACGAGCTACATTCTTTAGTTACAAAACCGAAGCCTGTGAAATTTTTGGCCCTGGTCCGAGTGTATGCGCTCGGGTGCACCATATTAAACCAGACCTTGTGTTACATCACGTATCATTTGGGAGACGGGGTAAATAACTACATACCTTAGTTTTACTAGGCTTACACTTCATAGCTAAGACCAGCCATGCCATGTACACCAGAATAAATCATACTTATTCTTTTAGGGTTCCGTTACTCAGAAGGAAATTCCATTCGAACAGCTTCTTCCCAAGAACTTCGCGTGAAGATGCTTCTCAGATCACTACAATCTTAAACACTTTAAATTTAGGGTTAACACTTATGTTTCCTATGTGCCCTCTTAAACTGCAGTTCTCAGCTCCTTCTGTTACGTACAGCATAAATCAGTAACCTTCTACCTTGAATGGCTCAACGGTTTTGAAGCGGGTGAAAAATGAGCAAAAACATATATAAGCTACAAAATGCGACTACGATTGATGGAGACATCGAACATATTAAGTGAACAAGCCTCAAAAGAATTACACCAAAATTGAAATCTAATAAAAAATAATAACAGGGAATTTTCGTCAACATTTAATCAAGCATGTATAAGTGAATAACCGCTGCCAAATGCACTATCATATACCTTATATGCACGGCCGTTCTCAGTCTTCCTTTTACATTTCTATCTGTATATATAATGAACGCTCACCACATTGTCAATCGTTTTGCATTTAAAAGCATAATGAAAAAAATTCGGTAATGGATAACAACGCACAACTTTGTATAAATACTTATATTAATGAAAAATATATAGTTTTGTATTACTTGCACCCTCTGAAGATGATCTTGGAAAAGGATCGAAAGTACTTGGGAAATGAAAATAACAGAAATTTAAAAAGCTATAGCACATTTCTTTCCCCCTTTAATATAAATACACGGAAGGTTATTCGTGAGTATGAACGGATTTTAAAAAAAAAAATAGCAGACATAATGTCTGTAATTCAATCAGATATGCCTAAAACAGAATTTGCTACTTAAACACACACACACACACACACACACACACACACACACACACACACACACACACATATATATATATATATATATATATATATATATAATTATTTATTCGAAAATTATAACATAAATATGTTATAAAATCACTACAAAAATAGGCATTTTGTTTCAAAATTTCTGGTGTCTTATCAAGTGATGATGTTGAATGTAGAATAAACAGTTTTAAAAGGTTCAAATCGCCCAGACACCCATCGCTAGGGAAAACGCTCTTACATAAGCTGGAATGACAATCAAAATACAAATGTATGAGAATTCAAAAAACTTGACAAAAGATTTAGGTTATAATAATTAGTTAATGCTTTAATATTAGGGTTAAACTAAAATAGAATCAATTCTAATATATATATATATATATATATATATATATATATATATATATATAACTTGGATAGAAAAATGAATTTGAAACGCATAAAAAATTGAATTTGTAACGCTGTAAACGAATATTGAAAAATATTTTGAATTCACGGAACTATTGTATACACATCCACAGACATTTAAAACTCTCTTTTATATGCATCGGAGTGGAAGACAACGGTTTACCCCAGCCCTGAACAGGTCAAGATTGTAGTGATCGGGGAAAGATCCTGTTGGGAATCGGTTCTTCAGAGAAGTAGTTCACGGTAAGAAGCTGTTCGAGTGGAACATACTTTTCACCTATGGGGCACGGAAGGAACGTGGGTGGATTGCTACTATGTAATTGGCATGGTGTGTTCTTGCTGCAAATGTTTGCCCCGGCAGAACCAGATAATGTAGTTCCTCCGAGCACTTTCCGTAGAAGTAGCGTTAGAGCAGGGAGAGGCTTGCCACATCCCGCCTGTGTCAGAGTTGTTGCAGGGTGGGGAATAGTTCCGTTACCCAGAAGGGCTCGAAGACTCTTTTGAACTATATCAAGGCGGGAGAGTGCAGTCTTTGCAGCTCCCACCCAAATATGACAACAGTAGAACATTTGTAGCCTGATCTGGCTCTGGTAGAGGATAGCAAGAGGGGTCAACTACTTACTGGAGCGTTACTACAGGGAGCCAAACATTTTAACTGCATCTTTAATAATGAATCAAAGGTACGAATTCCACTTGAGGTCAGGTGTGAGTTTGGGTCCAACATTCTTTTGATGCACGGTGCTCCGTCGAGAGGAGCTCCGTTCATCAAGATTGGTGATAGTTCGGGGGCAGATTGGTGGTGGCGGCACACAAGTCGATACCCCATCAGTATCGGCTGGGTCGCCGTAGAGAGAAGGTGTGATGTTGAAAGACCCGAAACCCTTAATGAACTTCGGGTAGAATCATCACTGTTGATGTGTGTCAATATATACATATGTTAGTATAGTAAATAAATGTTGTCCACTTATTTTTCTTATAATATGGATATATAATAAACCGATGAAAGAAATTCCAGAGATAAAAAAAAAATAATAATATTGATGATACAAATAATATTTATTGTATGTTAGTAGGCTATTTAACCAAATGGAAGTATGGTGAGAAAGATGTTAAAGATCGGAATTTTCGGACACGCCTGTGTTCTTTTTCAACGAGACGAAGAATAAAAAATGAAGTGTTATTTTTTTCCGGTGGATTTTTTTCGTGCGAGTTATTTTACAAAAGAGATCTATGAGATATGTGTTAGTTATTCGCCATGATAAAGTTTCAGGGGATTTGTAGAGGGTTTTTTTTATGGAAAAGAAACCCATTTATAAACCCTCTACAATTTTTTACAAACTAATAATGGTTTTATCGATAATGTAAATGATATATATATATATTGGAGAGTGGAAATATCTGGGTAAGACGATAAACTACAATCCAACAGCAAAGCCTCTGATCAGGAGATTTTGAGGAGCGTGGGACCACATTTTAATTGCCGTTGTTCTCGGGTCCACCCTGACCCGCGATGGTAGCACCTGTTAGGGTCCCAACTATGGGCAAATTGTTAACAACCAAACTGGGGTCAAAGGCCTGTGAAAGTGTAAAAATACGTTTTAATACTAGCAATGAATATAAAATATAATCAGCAATACAATTTTTGTAAATAATTATTACTAGTAATACATTTTGGAAGAAAAATATATTACTAAAAATGTACTTTTGAAGGAAAAAATTATTACAAGCAATACAATTTGTAAAAAAATATTACCAGCAATAAAAAAGAACTTGCCGGCATTAATAAATCCATAGTGTTTGATATGCCGTAAAAACAAAACAAACCAAAACATACTACTACTACTACTAATAATAATAATAATAATAAATTTACATTTTATTCCTCATCGTTTGGTACAAATGTGAGTTTCATGACCGTTATGGGCGTTATATTGTTGGGGGTCGTATGCTGAGTGAGGTGTATCAGAAGGTAAATTTTTATAAGGTGAAAGTTATGCGTGTTTGCAATTTGGATTATCCCACAACAAATAGATTATTACACAAAGAACATAAGGACAATTGCATAGCAAGGAATGACTGATCAATGTGATTAGAAATCAACAATAAAGAGATGTTTATATACAATAAATACACATGCAAAGATAAAGAGAATTTTTTGTTGGTTTGGTGACTGAGATAATGTTGTGAAGAGTGTTCGTGCAGAATTGTGGTAAGTAAATGCTGATGCTTTTGGTTTGTTATTAAAATTAAAATAATTTTTTTGTGTAGTAAAATATCAAAATGCATTGTTTAACTGTTCGTGTGTGTGTCCGTGTGTTATTTATGAGTCAGAATTAAAGTTGCCAAGAGTTGTTTGCCTTTAACTGATAGGCTAAATTGATGAATGTACAATTACTTTGACATAGTGAAAATGTTCGCTCTTTAAGTCAATTGTAGGTGATGAATATCCACGTGGACAATGGTTATTTTGAATGTTGCTTTGAGTTTGTTGAGAAACTTTAAATGGTTGCAAGTCAGTAAATTGAACAGCGTAAAGTTATATGGATCTCTTGAAATTTGATGACTGAATCACTTGAATTGAGTCATGTGTTTGTTTATATAGAGTTGGGTGTTGAAAATTCGGCTCCAGGGACCTTAGGCGGAAAAAAGGTCTGTTGTGACTATGCTACAGTTTTAACAAATAGAAGATTGAATTTTACTGAAACGAAATGTTGATTGGTTAAGGCTTTGTTTTATAGAAGGAGTGGAAGCTTAATATGGAAGATTCAACAATTTAATAATATTTATCAAATACTGTTAAGATAGTTACTTTTTTTTTTACTTTTTCCATTTCTCTACGTGAAAATAAATAATATATACACAGAGGGCGGCCGAAATAATTTCCACATATATCTCTGAAAAATACCTCCAACATGGATGATTTGCTAAGACAAAAATTAATGTCACTTATAGTTGTGATGTTTTTTTGTTTTTATTATTTGTAAGTGTTGCAGATAGAATATTTTTAAAAAAATGTTAATAATAAAAATTTTAACTAAGTTACCTCCCTTACAAATTCTTCAAGTTAATTGACTGTAACGGAGAGAATTTCATTCGCATTTTAAAAAATTGCAGCTATCAATTACATTAGGTTTTGTCTTACCATTTCAAGATAATGAAGATGATTTGGCTGAGATTGAAAGTACTTGGGAAAATAAAAGAAATATACCAAGCTACGGCGTCTTTCTTACTACGTTTTGTAACAGCACTAATAAATTAATCCGTAAATTTGAGAGGATTAAAATAAGAATAGACATAATATATCAAGATCATTCATCCAAACATTTCGATGAATTTCTTGTCTCCGCTTTCATCATTATATATATATATATATATATATATATATATATATATATATATATATATATATATATATATATATATATATCCCATGAATATAATTTAAATTATATTTATTAAAATTGTGCATATTTTCATATATAATGTACATATACTACCTTATGTGTATATATTGCCGAGGTCAGGAGGAATACATACATCAAACTGCGAGTAGAGTTTTCTATTGAAAATTTATTAAGAGCAACGAAATTGGGAAGAGTCATGACAGCCAACGTTTGAAAGGACACAACACATTGAAGAATTCGATGCTGGTGGGAAGTTTATGTTCTTTACGGGGTATACAATGTTGAATCATTCAATGTCTAATTTGGTTTAATAAGGTAGCAGAAGCTATCTACTGCTTACCAAATGTTACTCATGATATAAATCAATTTTAAGATAAGTTATCCTTACTAACATTAGTGATAGTGTGTGTGTGTAATTATAAGAGTAAACACTGAGATCAACACCAAGTGCACGCACACACATACAGACATATATATATATATATATATATATATATATATATATATATATATATATATATATATATATATATATATATATAGGGGTTGTGTGTGGGTGTGAAAAGTGTTCCATTCTTCTTGGTTTGATTGAGGAATTATTTTTGCTTTTGACTTTGCTTACGACTAATGAAGAGAACTACCAAAAAATTGCATCCACACAGAAACAATGATACCAACAAATATTAAAAGATTTTCACAATGGCTTATGAAAGGCGAAAGCGTTCATATATTACAGGAATTTTTTTTTGCTTAAGATGGTCCGATTAGTAGAAATATTGATTAAAAATTTCTTAAGCCGAAATCTTTCGTTTGTTTTCAACAAAACTTGAATTATATTAAAAAAAAAAAAAAATTTTAGATATTGCATAAACACTATTTTTCCATGTTATCAATAACATTAACGTAAGGGCAAATTAGTCCCCGTCTCATAGTGCTAAAGCTGAAAAAATCTGGCTACAGATCGCATTAGCTCTTAAGATTTCAGGACGGACACCGACATCAGTCGTTATCAAGAAGCATTTAAATTAGTTAAAAGTTCAAAGCCCGTTTGTTAAACAGTTTTTTGAATTTTAAGTTTTGTCTGTAAATGCTAATCACTAATTTGCGTGAATGCTGTCATAGGAAAGCAAAACTTATAGATCTGAAATTTTTAAATAAATATTAACATCGACCAAACAACTTGAGAATACACAAGTATCTCTGCATTAAACAAGGCGTTTTTGTTTAGAACTTTTCCTTTTGCAACACCTTTTAATTCTATATAAAAATAAATGTCTGAAATTTTTATTTCAAAAAATTATCTGCACCCACTTTCAGTCAAAATTATTTATCCAGATATAGGGATCTATCCGCTGATTGTCTGTCGTCTGCTATATTCTAAAATCGCGTTCTTAACATATTTCGTCTAAGGCGTATTTATTGATCAGATAGCAATGATTCAATTTCTTATTGAACAAAAATGACTGCAAAAACAACAACAAAAAAGTTGCTTCCAAATAGTTAACTTTTTGTATGTTTAGTGAGATCCCGGAAGATTGTGCTATCAGACATGTTGATATGCTAGCTTTCCACACATCTATGAAAAAAAAAAAAAAAGAATATATTAAGCAAAATAACGGTAGAGGAAAATTGATCCGAAGTTATTAAAAAGCAGGAATGATGTTAGAAGGAAGGAATTAAACCAGAACCATTTTTTTAAAAGTCACTTTATAAATGGGGAATTAAAAACTGAATAGATTGTATATACATCTAAGCATGCATACAATACGACAACATGAAGAGGGAGATACGCATGCATACACTATTTAGACACGGGCGTATATACGCACGCACGCGCACACACACACATATGCTGGTGGAAGGGAAACATTTCCTGATGTATAATAACAGAACTAAAATTGATACTCTTAATAAATATACCTACATTTCCACGCCGGTTGCACGAGTCTGAGTTTCATGCATAAGAGGGTCAGGTGTTGATTATACCAGCACCTGGTATTTGTAAGATATATATATATATATATATATATATATATATATATATATATATATATATATATATATATATATATGTGTGTGTGTGTGTGTGTGTGTGTGTGTGTGTGTGTGTGTGTGTGTGTAAAGATAGATAGATAGATAGATAGATAGATAGATAGATAGATAGATAGATAGATAGATAAGAAGAACCCAGTGCATCTAAGGGGGATTGGGATAGATAGATAGATAGATAGATAGATAGATAGATAAAATGAAATAAATAATGATATGTATTATCTCTTAAAGGAATGAAAGAAATTAATCATTTATTTCCCTTGAATATTCAAAAAAATAAAAAAAAGTAAGCCGAAATATTAAAGCACATCTTTTGAAAATAAGTTAAACAAAACATGAAAATGTCTCTTCTCGTTCGAGACAATTCTAATGATGGCACAAGAATTCGAATGTCCGTCAATTACTTTTTATATTGAAAAGATTAAGAATATGTAAAAAAACAAAACAATATCGTATAGGCACAATAAGAGCAAAAGAAATAAGACTCTAAAAAGATCCACAAGTCCGCGTAGATTATTCAAGGGATTATATCTATTTGCTATTTGTTAAAAAAGACGGTCGCCTGCTGTTTCATTGAAACAACTTGCCTCTTTTCTGAAGCTGTTTTCTTTTGCCATTAAGTAAATGCACGCAAGTTATTTTTTGGCCTGTATTTCTAAAGCCGCTTGAAAAGAGATCTACATTATTGTGTCTCTTCCTTTTTGTTGATTGCAGTATTGAGGATTTTACAAGTTCTCGACTGATCATTACTGAATGCATTTTGAAAAGGGCGGTTGATATGAGACAAAATGACTTACGCTATCATAAAATGACACGTCTTGGTTAATGTCTAAATATCATATCATTAGATATTAATATAAGCGTGGCCTACAGCGTTACTCGTATAATTATATGAAGAATTTATATCAGAAAACACATTTTTTTTTTTTACAATTGTATATTTCGAGTAATATTTCTCTTGGAATCCTGCACGTGATGATCTCGGATTTTCTTGATGATTTTAACGCAAACTGTGTGCATTAAGTGAGCTGTGCACGTGCTTAAATATTTGGCATTTTTTACTGTAGCATTTTGATGTTCATTGATGAAGATTCACATATAGCGCTGTTCACAGTAGGGAAAAAAGCTGGATTTTGTTGTTTAACTAAAAGTATAAGCCATCTTCGACCGGGTCTTTCATTACTGACAATTTTTACGGTTCAATTGGAGCAGTTTCAGTTTAAAGTCATCCCACCCAAGATCAATATTAGTAACAGCAATTGAGTGCAAGTGAAGCACATCCCCAAACGGGGGTTTGACAATTTGAATGGGGGGGGAATAACCCTGAAAAGAGGCGTTTTTGTATTCTGAATTTTGTTTCAGCCTCCCACACAGAAGCAGTTGAAGAGGCGTTTCTCCTCAACCGTTGAGTCCTTTGATCATCATTTTCAGCATTTTAAAACTGTATTATGCATAGGAAAACGTAACCTCACTTGCGAGAGATTGAAAGGTTGGCCAAGAGAAGGGGAATGTCTTATTTGGACTCAAAACCGTCACTGAAGAATTATCTATCAAACAAAAAATCGGTATCTGTCTATATTTCTGAGATGAGGTATTATGTACACTATTTAAATTTTTCGGACTATTGTCCTCATCTTTGTTGCCATATTTATCACAACGTTTCGGCCGTTGCACGATCCGACCTTTTTCAGGTGGTTGCAAAGTCGAACTGAACCCTTTATTTCGCTCGCTGGGGTAGACTGTTCTAGTTCCACGTGCCATGTCTAATGAATGTCAGTTATCAGTTATCTCCTGTTAATTCCCTTCTCCAAGTTCTCCACCGCCTTAACCAGGTAATGAACTCACACTCTTTGGATCCTGTCACTGGATCTAACCAACGCCTTTATTCACTGTGCTATGTGTCCTTGAGGACATCTGCGTATGAATTTCTGGGTATTATAAAACTAATGTCTTCAGTAGCCATATTTTACCAGTGCTCATATTGCAATTTTTGCTGTTATCATTTCACTTTTTTACCAGATATAAAATTGCAATTTTCGTTGTTATTATCTCTGGCATTCCTTATTACTGGTTCCCATATTGTATTCATTTCTATGCTTGGTCGGCTCAGAAGATTTTGTGGCCTAGAATATGTGCTGATTCCTTAAGTTTCTGAATTTTCCAATGATGTTCTTTGTCTATGATTTCACCTGATCCCACAGAAGGCGGTGATCTTTCTTTTTCTTTCCATATGTGGTCTGCCACGAATGATTCTTCCACTTCCCCTCGTGTTACAGCTTTCTGCTGTTCTTGAAGCCTTACAAATCGGATGGAAACTGTTGAAACACATAAACAACATCCGATCGCGCGCACACACACATACACACACACACACACACACATACACATTTTGAGAATTATAGATATAGAAAGATGAAAAAATAGAATTGATAAGTGGCGAGGGTAGACACTTTTTCTCAGTTCTGGCAACAGTGTTGAAGACATCATGAAGGATCCCGTTGAAATTGTTTCCTGGAATTTACCCAAAGAAAACCAGCGTTCTCGATATTATTTGATAAGCATTAGAAAAATTTACAACTGACCAACAATTGTCCGGAACATTCATTCTTTCGTGTTAGATGAAGCTGGATTTCATGAAAGCAGTTAAAAAATTCTTGATTGTTCTTCGATTTTAGGTTACTTGGAAAACTTGAAATTTATTTTAAGCAAAAACCTTTAAATTTGTTAAACATTCCATTGATCTTTTTACGAAATTTTCATAATGTTTAAATAAATGCGAGAAAACTGATCCCTAAGTACGGTTACGAAAATTTACATATAAGTATTTAACAAAGGCTTTTCTCTCGTTATACACACATTTCTTTTGAATGGAAATCATTTTTTTTCATTAAATATACGTTTTAGATTGATTCCGCTACACGTGCAAGTGAAATCAGAAATATATGCAGTCTATATGCTTCAGTTCCGAAATGAATAATGTACACAAAGAATCTATTATGTCCAAAGTGTCATTAATATTTTAGAATTTTGGAGACACATTTAAAAGTGCCTTCTTTTTAGTTCCACAAAACGTGACAATAGATTCTCTAGATGTCATGTAAAATAAGTTTTCCTTTGTGGACGAAGTCACTTCACAAAATGCATTAAATGCTACAATTTTTTTTTATCAATTTTGTTCTAAAATATTCCGTTCGCTTTGATAAATTTAAAAGTACTGTAAAAATCTTGTCGGAATATTTTCGCTGTTATCTAGTCGCATATATGAGCATTCATGCACTTATTAAAGAAATAGAAAGAAAATGTTTCATTGAATAATATAGACATATTATGTATATTTATTTTTATAGTGATCCTTTTCAGTTTTCTGATCATTTTCTTGGTGTTCAGATGAAATTCATAAAGGAATGTGCCGTAATTTTTTTCTAACTCATATACTTTCGTTTTTATCCAAGATCATCTTCAGGGAAAAATTACAAAGACAAACTTATTGTAACTGCGATAAAATCTGATTAGAGAACTCGAAAGGATCAATATGATGATAAATGGATATAATATGTCTATATTGTTCGATGAAACATACTTTAATATATATATATATATATATATATATATATATATATATATATATATATATATATATATATATATATCCTTAGTGTTATAGAGATGTTTTAATTTCCGAACACAGCACATCGTAGCCGTGTTAGTAGTTAATATTATTAGAGTTAATTACGAACACGGCCAAAGTGTCCTAACTGTGTTCGGGAAATAAAACATCTCTATAATAGTAAAAACCTACACACAACACACACATCAAGCTGAACTGAAAAAATAAAATCCTCCTTGATAATGGCTAAAAATATAGCAGAAAGCGCTCGGAATTACGTATACAGAGATTATAAGAAAATTTTGAATGCTATATGTATAAAGGAATAAAGTAATATATTTTGTTATTGCAGTAAAATTTAAGCTTTTTTATCCGTATATTATCCCTATATATATATATATATATATATATATATATATATATATATATATATATATATATATATATATATATATGAATACAACACATACATCCAGCTGAAAACAGAAGTCGTTTTTTGAGAATGACTAAATCTCTAGACGAAAGCACTCGGAATTAGAGAACCTGTGTATAGTTTCTAAACACACTGTACACAGGGGAAACTTTCAAACAGAAGAACAATTAAACTAAATTAATCTTTATCACAGTACCTTGTCTGTCGACTTAAATTAAACAAGAGGAATTGCTCCCTAAATACACAATATATACATACATATATATAATAATAGCTGGCCACCCGTATTCGAGGATTCCCATTTAGCGAATCCCTTTTGCAAACGCTCGCTCAGGCACATTTGTGTTAGTTCAAAAAACACACAGAGCCAACCTGTGGTTTAACTGCAACTACACTGAGCAAACCTTAGTTATATTTTCTGGGAGGGAGCGTGTTATAATGCCAGTACATTCAAACCCTCAGTCACGATGATTTGTGACTTCGTGCTGCCACAGCTATCGACGGCTCAAAGGGGATCCGTCTACCCAATTTTGCTCATAAGGCTTGGCTCAAACAGTGGTAGGTTTTTCAGGCACTTTCCGAAGATGCTGCACGTTGGGTTCGTCCTCCCTCCAGACCTATAACATCAGGATGTCTCCTTCCTGAAAAATCGACCATGGTGGGATCTGAACCCAGATCTTATATATATATATATATATATATATATATATATATATATAATATACTCTTCGGGTTGCAAAATCAGGCAGTTGAGTTCTAATTCCAGTCGATATCATTACATTTCCTTATGCGCAAATACACTTTGTATGAATCCCACTATTCCCCGCCAGCTATGGCTAAATAGCGGCACAGATTGCGCCCTACAGCTTTGTTTAGCAACCTGTCTAGGCGAGGGAAAAATCTGAATCACAACCAGACTGGAAAGCATTAACAAATTGCGGATTAGCTCGTCATAGGAGCCAACGAACTGTATGCTACTGGAAAAAAAAATCTTAAAAATCACTCCAGTTGCAGCAGCATCGGATATGATGCTATCATGGAAAGAATAGGAATTGCAGAGCTCAGGTAAGTGACCGCTTTAAACAGATCAGTTGGGCAGATATTTCAATAGCCCTTCAACATACTGAACGTTCATTCATCGTCGACGACGGGGGAATCGATACATACACATACATACATACAGAGAGAGAAAGAGTAAAAATGAGGAAGAGAGAGAGAGGGAATAGAGAGTGAAAAGAGAGAGATAGAAAGAATGTGAGAGAAATAAAAACAAATCTGTGTATCCTTAAGTACACTCAAAACTTTTTCTCTGAATTTCATGAGTGAGAAGTTATCATTATTAACATTATTTACATAAGGACTAAATTCTACCTGTTGTCTTTTAATAACGTAATGATACGGCTGTTGGGCCGTTGGGGCCTCTTCAGCTGTCTGTCGATCTGATTTACCTTCAGGTATTTTCTAACTCTATCCTTTATCTACTTATTTCGTACAAATACAAATCATTCAATTTATCAAATTAGAAATCTTCTTAAACGTTCAGCATTTTCAAAATGTCCTCCAAATGTATCTAAAAAATATATTCATGGAAGACATGTGATGTATAAACGATGATTAAAATATTGTTCTTACCGAATGTGACAGGATTCGAGACTCAAATTTCTTCTTGAAATGGGACTTACTGCAAATATGTTCTAGTACATTGAAGTACGAAATTTAAGGGAGTGAACACTTATAGGGAATTTCTTTTTTTTTACCAGATCGAGTTAAGCTTCGTCTCAACATACAGACCGACACACAAGTATTTAAAAAGCTTAGCATTGTCTAGAACAGAGCTTTCCAGATAGTTGGCAATGGCGACACACCTTTTAAAAATAATATGCTTGGCGACACATTACTTAAGTTTAGTTAGCCAAGTCAAATATATAATTCAGTAGGTATATTAAAAGAAATAATTCAATGATAAAATTTAGTTTGTAATTAAAGACAGAACGGATAATTAATTTCAATAAATTGTTGCAACAGACCATTTGAAAAGCGCTGGTCTAGTAGAAAACCACAAGAACGGGGCGTACAGTGTTTCAACAAAAGTTGTAGGCTATATTGCTATTTAGGAAAACGATATATCGAAAGTGCTTTAATCGCTAGATCATCGACAGTAAATATACGTCAGAGTTCTAACAACATTTTACATTTTTTGACAGATCTTCTATTACCACAATGTACGATGTTTAATAACAAAAAAAAAATATGAAAAAACTAAATGAAATTGGCTAGACTTTCTTTAATTTTATGTGACATATCCTTTCAGGATGTAGGCGATCATGGCTCTCCACCTCCTTCTATCCATTGCAGCTATCAACAAGCTCCTTCCCTCTGCTTCCTCCCCCAGACCACGTTCCGTCATCCACCTGTTCAAGCTCGCCAGGTATGTCACGCGCTTATTTTCCTTGTCTCTTTTTCCCTTTATTCGACCCGTGAGTATCAGATTCTCCAGGCCCTACTTCCTCATTATGCGTCCCAGAAACTTCAGCTGCCTCCTTCTTGTTTGTAACCTCTCGAAGACCTCATCGTTACTCACACGTTTGGTCCATGGCATCCTTAGCATCCTTCTGTAGAACCACATATATGTCGCCTAGAGTTTCTTCTTCATCTTTGCGGAAATCGTCCAACATTCGCTGCGGTAAAGAAGGACATATGTTACGTAATATTTCAGTATTTTTTCTTTGTTACCAAAGAAATCCTCCTGTTTCTCAATACTCTGCTCAGCTTTTAGAATACTTCATTGGCCATCCCATTACGTGTACGGATCTCAGTGTCGCACTTACAGTCCTCTGTCAAAAGGCTTCCCAGATATTTAAACTTACGCGTCAGTTTGATTCTAGTGTTCCGGTCTTCAAATCGCATTTCGGTCTCATCCTTTTACTGATGATCATACATTTTGTCTTTTTGTAGATTATGCTTAGTCCCTTCTCCACACTCTCCATCGCTACCTTCTGGAAGAGATTTTGCAATTTCTTTCCCTTGTCTACTATCAGTACTGTGTCATCTGCGTAACTTATGTTATTACAATTGTGGCCGCCAACGATAAATCCCGGTAGAGTTTCCAATTCTCTCAGTTCATTAAATTTATTTTCACACAAATATCCTTGAGATGTGTATGAACCCAGCTCTTCTTCACCAGTTATAAATTAAATAGCAGAGTTAAATGAACTCTCTATATTTGACATGACAACAAATCTGGGAAAAGAAAAACACAGTAAGTAGAAGAGGTTTTAAGAGGGATGGTCTCCGTCAGGCTATACTGCTCTTAACACACCAATATTGCTATAGCTGCAGTACATGCGTTGCCCCATTACTTTTGTAGGTTACCTGATTCATGAAGCAACGTAACGTAAAACTAAACTATACCAAATTACACACTATATGAAATGGACGCTATTTTAACATGATATAGATCAGCATCATCATCATATTCATCAGCAGTTCTATGACAGGATTTGCTCAGCTTTTGGAATTTCTCCTTGGACATCCCAATACGTCTACGGATCTCAGTGGCTAGATTATATACCCAAAAGATATATATTTCAAATAATAATAATAATAATAATAAATTTAAATGTAACATTCTCGGCGTTTTTTTTTCCATTGTGAGCATTTATAGTCGCATCATCGTAAAAAACAATACAAGCCTGATGAAGTCTTAAACAGGTCACACGAAACGTTTCCCACTTGTAATAGTTTTTCTTGCTATTTGTATGCAAGTTGTTAATCCGACCATGATCGCAGGTTCGAATGTAGGCATGGACAATTTCTCAAGGAGATGGCATATTGATGATATCAGCATGACGAAAAATTCCCCGTATGCATTTAGTCATTTCTTCAATATTTCAAAGTGAGTGCTGCCATGGAATTAAATATCTTAACCAAGGAATTGAGTATATTTATTCAACTGCGATCATATTAGATTATCAACAGATTTTTAGACACTTTAACTAAAATATGCTTAGCATAGTTACAATATAAACTACAGGTTATCTCTCGGTGTGTTTTGGAAATATAAATGTCACTTATCTTGTGTTTGCAACAGAAATTAACTATTGGAGACGAACGTACTCGGGCCCGAATTGTCAATCATTATATATATATATATTTTTTTTCCAGTAGCATACAGTTCGTTGGCGCCTATGACGAGCTAATCCGCAATTTGTTAATGCTTTCCAGTCTGGTTTTGATTCAGAATTTTCCTTCCCCTAGACAGATTGCTAAACAAAGCTGTAGGGCGCAATCTGTGCCGCTATTTAGCCATAGCTGGCGGTGAATAGTGGGGTTCATACAAAGTGTATTTGCGCATAAGGAAATGTAATGATATTGACTGGAATTAGAACTCAACTGCCTGATTTTTTAATCCGACGAGTATATATATATATATATATATATATATATATATATATATAAACTGTTATATTGGAACCTGTAACTTACCGCGACAAGAATGCATATTTGTTTCGACGTCTAAAGACGTGTCCTTAGTCGTTTTAACCATGATAGTTAGCCGCCCGACATCTTTAGATGTCGAAACAAATTTGCATTATTGTTGCGGCAAGTTGCATGTTTCAATATAACAGGTTATAATAAATATTTATTGCACTATTCTTGGATAAATATTTTCATGGAAATTATTCTGATGAAATTTTCTTTCTGGTACCTAGATTGAAGCAAAGTATTCAATTGAGTATTCAGTTTACAGTTGGAAAGGCTAGATATAAGCGTAAGTTCTGTGCTAATAGTTACTTGCATAACATTTAAAAATTGTAGAACTTTCTTCCGACTTCTTGATTCCCAATCAAATATGATCTTCAAAAATATACTCATCAGTCTCATCATACTGCCTTCGCTCTGTTCCTTTATATATATATATATATATATATATATAGTTTTCACTACTGAGATTTATTTAAAAAATAGTATTTGTATATATATATATATATATATATATATATATATATATATATATATATATATATATATATATATATATATATATATATATATATATATATATATATATATATATATATATATATATATATATATATATATTCAAATGAAAAGAAGGAATAGAACATTAAAGTGTTCGGTAATAATATATTTCAGAAAAACAACTGCATACTCAGACAGGAGATGTAAAATTGTTTAAATCATTCAAACAATTGATCTCTACTTTGATATATTGTGCTGTCTTCATGTATAAATATATAAAGTGAATATTGAAGCCAACACTCAGAGGCGACAGGCTGTTTCATGTTAGACGCAATCGTCGGGCGGCATGAAACAGCCTGTCTCTTCTGAGTACCGACTTCAATGTTCACTTTATATATTTATATTTACATACGCTCTACCTCGGATATTGAGCACTTTTATCCCATAAATATAGCACGCTTTAAAACTATATATATATATATATATATATATATATATATATATATATATATATATATATATATATATATATATATATATATATTTATGGCTGTTCGCTGCTACCAGCAAGCAGAAATATATCTTCTCCTGATGATCGCCATGTTGGCCGAAAATAGTCGAGGAATCTAAATGAAATAATAATAATAAAAACGGAAGAATATTAATCTACAACCCAGAGTCTCTGAAGATTTTAATTTTTTAATATTTTTTTATTGCTCAAATATATATATATATATATAAATATATATACAGAGAGAGAGAGAGAGAGAGAGAGAGAGAGAGAGAGAGAGAATCTACTGGTTAAAATCTAAGTGTGTGATTCATAATAAAATAAGATTCATTAAACGATATTTTTTTCTAAATAAAATAGAGAGAAAGTAGTGAAAGGCATTTCTAATTTCCTTAAACGAAATTTACATAAATTGAAAAAAATAGGATATTTTTTTATTTAATTTAATACTTCCCTAAATGTACTTGAAACTTTGATATTTTGAATTATTCATATTTAAATAATAATTCAAAATCACTCATGTATTTCGACATGAGGTAAATAAGGACCGAAACATTAATAAATATCAAACTATAAAAACAGATGGAAAGAAAATCAAGTAGACAAATTATTCAGTAGATTTTCAAAATGTAACTGATGATTCTCCCAGTAATGAGAGTATCTAATTCCATAAATTATAACTATTCACTAAAACTCAAAATAAATCTTCAGAACAATTTATGGCAAAACAATATCAGAACAAACCAACAGATACAGAACGAATTGGATATGTGAAGAACGAAAAAGAGCAATTTTTTAGTACATATATCATAATAGATCAGATAATATCTAAATGAAGACAAGTTAATATCGTGTCATTCACAAGCTATAAAATAGTGCAAAATAATATAATTTTCTGTTGTGAGAAGGTTGACATGGAAACATTATCAACACCAAGCGATCGTATCTAATTTCGCTTTATAATCAATAATTTATGAAACAGTGCTAAAATATTTCAGGAAACAGGATGAATCTGAAAGAATATCAGAAAAATCGGCAAAGGTTACTCGAGCGCTCTTATGATGTGTAAAAACTTCTTTCTTTCTATTTATCTGTCATATCCTTTCAGGATATAGGTGATCATGGCTCTCCATCTCACTCTATCCCTTACAGCTCTCAGCAAGTTCCTTTTCTCTGCTTCCTACGCCGGACCACGTTCTGTCATCCACATGCTCATGCTTGTCAGGTATGTCACGCGCTGCTTTTCGTTCTCTCTCTTTCCCTCTATCTGACCAGTGAGTATCAGATTCTACAGGCCTTCCTTCCTCATTATGTGTCCCTGAAATTTCAGCTGCCTCTTCCTGATGTTAAGTGCAAGCCTTCTCCTTGTTTGCATCTTCTCTGAGACCTCATCGTTGCTCACATACTCGGTCCATGATATTCGTAGCATCCTTCTGTAGAACCACATCTCTGTCGCTTCGAGTCTCTTCTTCATCTTTGAGAAAATCGTCCAACATTCGTAAAGAAGGATAGATGTCACGTAACAGCTCAGTATTCTTTTCTTTGTTACCAAAGAAATTCTCCTGTCTCGCAATACTCTGCCCAGCTTTTGGAATGCGTCCTTGGCCATCCCAATACGTCTATGGATCTCAGTGTCGCACTTACCGTCCTCTGTCAAAACGCTTCCCATATATTTAAATCTACGCGTCAGCTTGATTCTAGTGTTCCGGGCCTAATATTGATTCCTGAACATTTTTCTCTCACGTTAGCTTTCTTTCGAACAATAAAATACAAATCAAAATACGGTAAAAGGGAAGCAACTTCTTTTCCCTTAATCTATTAATTGCACACAATATTATTGTATATTTCATTCATGTAAGTTATTTCAGTATATACTTGTTGATTTCAAACTTGGAGTTTCGTTGTTGTCTTGAATCATTTATTATACAAAAGTTATACACAGGCCAAAGAATGCGCAGCTCCATAACAAGAGTTTCACAGGCGAGAAAACATATTACAAGAGAACTTACGGTTTCATCTAGCTATTTCAACAGTAAAACAAGTAGAACCTAGTTGCAAATTTAGTAGTAGGCTTAAAACCATTCTGTCGAGGTACAAAGAAGAGGGTTCATTAGAACAATTGTCACGAAAAATATTTATAGAAAAATCCAGGGAAGCCATGAGGCGGCAGTAGGAAAGTGATTGATGTTTTGATGTCAATTTAGGAAGGAAAACATTACAGATTCTTTTTTTAGATTTTGTCGAGAATTTTGCATGGATACCACATCCAATATGGTAACAATATTCAATCCACAAACAAATGGTAAATTTATATAGGGCATGCAGCAAAACTATCAATTCATTCATTCACTCATTCTATCTGTCTATCTTCATATATGTTTCTCGGTCGATCTGTCTTTTTCAATCTATCTATCTAT
>CAHIKZ030000161.1:925000-960000 GCA_903632075.3 Acanthosepion pharaonis | reverse complement strand
TATATATATATATATATATATATATATATATATATAAGCAAGTGTAAATGGATATAAATCCGACAGAATGAAGAAATTTTGAAAAAACAAACAAAAATCCTTAAATGTAGTTAAAATGAAAGAAATGTCGACGTCTGACGTTTCGGTTTAATAAACCTTTTTCAAGACAATATTCATCAAAATACAATTCAGTTCAATATGACAAATACGATGGACATAAAAACACAAGTCTTATTCAGAACAGATAACTGGTTTCTTTAATATTTCCCCTTTTTTAGCGAGATTGATGCTCGACAAGCATACACATAAGAATTTTAGAACCTAATAGAATTCTTTTCATTTTCTTTTTCATTTCAAAATAATCACAAACTTTTAGGAATACGTTATGAAAGCGTCGCCCATGTGACGACGGCGTGACCATGTTAGACGGAAGGCTGATCATTTTAAAAATTTTCAGTTATCTGTTCTGAATAAGACTTGTGTTTTTATGTCCATCGTATTTGTCATATTGAACTGAATTGTATTTTTGATGAATATTGTCTTGAAAAGGTTTATTAAACCGAAACGTCAGACGTCGACATTTCTTTCATTTTAACTACATTTAAGGATTTTTGTTTGTTTTTTCAAAATTTTTTCATATATATATATATATATATATATATATATAGAGAGAGAGAGAGATGAGGTGTTGATGCAAATTTATAACATTTTTAGATAAATTATTTATACAAATTATTATAATTATATTATACTAATGTTCACAGCGCCAATACAAATGAACATCTCATGATCTCTGTTGACTGAATGTGTAGTATGAACGTAAGAAGCGGTTGAAAAATGTGAAGATTATAGGGATGAGGAGGATAGATATTATATGGCGTTTGACTTAAAGAGCTTAAGATTATAAAAGTTATAGAATAATTTACGTACGAGGTTTTTCAACAACAGCTCTTGAGAAAATCTGAATGGAACTTCCTCCTTAAGATTGGAATACTGTGAAAATGTTGGAGACTGTGGCTGTAGATTGATGAGTTCTCATGTCAAGATTTGAACGTGGAATATTCTATCCAACGTTTCAACTGGTGGAACATACCAAATATCCCAATTTCTATAGGATTTCATGCGTTGCATTTTTAAGTTGTTGACAGATGTTGTCAAACTGCCTGAGACCCAGTCTTATTCTTAACTAGCAGCCTGGCCCGGTGTTGCCCGTGTTTGATTGAAAAATCGTACAACTCATACAGCAATCGCTATCAGTTGACTTAAAATATTTTTGCCCTTCCTTGCCTTTAAAGGTGTGCCCTTTGCTGTGCTGATGTTGCTACATGCCTTACTTCTTGCCTATCTCACACTGCGAATTTTTTCTAAGCTCTATACTAAACATTAAATCTGTTACAAAAAAAGAACTAAACAAAATGAACACAAAACGATCAGCTTTAAAAAAGGACTCGTAACTGGAAAAACCGAATGAAAAAGAATGTTAACAACAAATATTTTTCACACCCAACCCAGTTCTGCGGAATCAGAATCAACGTTGAGTTTAAGCAAGCGAATGAGCCAATTGGAGTAAAGTGCCATGCAGATTTAAATTTTCCCACTTGAGATGAATGCAGCTATCGATTTTTTTTTGCATGCTGGCATGCTAGTTAACATTCGTGTCAGTAAGCTGTTGGCTCTCACGCTGGCCAATAGAATCTTCCTGCTTATTCGTGGCAGCCAGCTATAAGCTCTCACTCTGGCCAGTAGAAAATGGCCGCAAACTACATGAAAACTGCCGTAGAAGTATGAAAAAATCGATTACTTCCACTATCGATGGGAGTTGGGCAATGTAGTCTGTATTGGCCTTCCCGCTGACTTGGAGCATGTGCATGTAAATTTTGGTGTAAATCCGTCGAAAATTGCGGCCGTGCATTCGTTACACACACACACACACACACACACAAAAAAAAAAAAACACACACACACACACGCACAAACACACACACACATACACACACACATCCTGCCTTTTATAGATTCTTAATGGATCTCTTAATTTTTCACCAAGATGTTTTCTCACCGATTCGTTGGACGTTAACATTTTTTCCAATTTATAGAAATTCGTAATAAATAAAATCATAATCTCATTAAGCACATTAAATAATTTTTGCCCAGATAAGATTCTGTTATGGAAGAGATATTAAAAATTTGATCGCGATGTCAAGACAATTTCCTTCGTTTCGCCGTGTCATAAGTCCATTTTTCATGATCAGCGATTGTCATTACTGAAAGAGAATTAAAATGGCTTTCAAGTTGATCTATATTAGAGATATGAATGATACTATGAGAAAACACTTTTCGCCTTGCTTCGAAATTATTCCTAAAGTTTGGAAAAAAATATATGTTAATAGATCTGATTTCAAAAGGAAGAGCACGCTTAGAAAATTTCAAAGACGCTTCAAAGATTTTGCTACGATTCCGGAAAATATGTCACTATGAACTTTTGCATTGCTTAAAACTATATACTGAGAAAGAGAGACTCAAATGAATATTGGTATATTGTATATCAATAAAGTTTTATTTAACGACGTGGTGTTTTCCGAAAATATAATAGCTGTTGTTGAAGGTAACAAAAAAAAAAAAAAAAAAAAAAATTGCAATGCGAATTATATTTCTTGTGCATGTCCTTGCAGTAGTAACTAACAAATTAAACTTGTAATAACGTATTTTCGCGTATCGTTTTACGCTAGCCTAAGGAGATAAACATAAAAGTGAACAGGTTTTAAATATTGGTAACTTAGATGTCGGCAATCAATTTGCGGAACATAAACTGGAATCTAAGCAGATATGTGCGCAAGTGCGCGCGCATACACACACGCACACACCTTCATAAGTGTATAAACATGTGGATACATAGATCTTCTTCTATATACCGGGGGTACACGATCACGGTTCTCCACATCCTTTACTACGTAGCAGAGTTTGTCTTTTCACCTTTATTCCCACTCTCTCTTCTGCCGTCCTTTTGTACATGCTTTTACATAATATGCACTTATGTACTGTCTCCGCCTGCCCAAATTGCTTTCAGTATCTCTTGTGAGAATCAATTTCTCTAAGCTTTCTTTTCTCATTGTGTCCATAAATGTCAGCTGTCAATTTTTGATTCTAACTGTTTTGTTTTTTTTGTTGTATCATTTTTCCATAAAACTTCTTTGTTACTCACATGATTAGTCCGTGATATTCTCATCATCCTTCTGTAGAACCATATTTCTGTTGATTCATTTCTCTTCTTCAGCTGCGAAATTATCCAGCATTTACTACGTTAGAAGTGGATATTACATAATATTTTAGCGTTTTTTTTGTTTTGTTTTTTTTTTTCTAGTAAACTTTCTTGTTTCTTAATTCTTTGCTTAGCTTATGGAAGGCATTTTACTGTTGCAGTGAACCTTTGTATTTCGATATCACATTTTTGCCCTCGGTTAAAATCTTCCCAAAAATTTTAATTTTGGTGCTTCCTTGATTTCGTTTTCTTAACAACTTGTCCTTAACAACTTGGGCTCTTCATTTTGGTGACAATCAAACATTGTCGTCTTAAAATTAATGTTTACTCCTTTTTTTCTCGTTTTCCTTTACTAGTTTCTATAGGGGTTCATGTAGTTTCCTTTCTGTGTCTGCTATCAACCCTGTTTCATCTGCATATCTTATATTGTTAAGATTGTGACCGACAATAATCCCCACCTGTAGGACTTTTAATTCTCTCAGAATCGCCAGACTGTAAAGAGGGAATAAGTCGAATGAGAAAACATTCCTTTCCCCTAAAACTTTGTTGATGGTCACATGTTCAAACCAAAGAATTATCAGCATCCTTTTTTTAACTGTTTACCTCAAGCAAGGCGATAAATCCACTAAGCTACAAGGAGTGTTGAGAGTGGAATAAAATGAGAATTTAGTGAAGAAAACAAATATGTTTCAGGAAGGAAAAAGATTGAGATTGCATTTAAATTTTTTAATATTATCGATAACAGAAAGCCGGAAGTGGAATCCACAGGCGAATATAACTTTCGGTTACACCGAACTATTTCAATAGTAACATGATGAGCGCTAGTATTTAATCTAGTAGTGTGCTTAGATACATTTGGTCGCAGTAGCAAGGTGTAAGGCTCATTAGACCAACTGCCATGAAAATTACATTTTTCGCACTATCGTCCTCATCTTTGTTGCCATATTTATCACAACGTTTCGGTCGTTGTACGCCCCGGACTTCTTCAGCTGGTTGGAATGTCGAACTTAACCCTTTATTTCGGTCGCTGTGTTAGACTGTTCTAGTTCCACGTGCCATGTCTAATGGATGTCAGTTATCAGATATCTCCTGTTAATTCAACTCTCCAAGTTCTCCACTGCCTTAACCAGATATTGAACACACTACTTGGAGAAATGAAGGGTTCAGTTCGACATTCCAACCTCCTGAAGAAGGCCGGGGCGTTCAACGGCCGTTGTGATAAATATGGGAACAAAGATAATAGTCCGAATAATGTAAATAGTGTTCGTAATAACTCATCTCAGAAATACAGACAGATACTGAGATGAAAATATTTCTAAAGAGACAGAGGGAATCCATGTCACGACGGTGGAAAAGTGACAGAAATCGAGATGCCAGGTTAGCATTTCATTGAATACGAAAATTTGGATTTTGCCGAGATCTCGACTTATATAGTCGAAGCACCAAACAGCTATATCCAATATACTAATGAATGGTAGATGTTCTTTAGAATCACATTTCATTTTCCTTCATTGTCTCTTCTTCAACTATGAGGAGATTGTCCATCATTCACTATCATATAGAAGGATCGATAAAAATTTATCCCTGTTTTCTTTATTTCTAAGGAAATTTCCTGCTTTTTAAAAGTTTAAAGCCAAGACCAGAATTAGCATGGAATGAACTTGGACAGAAAAGTGAAAAAAAAATGAAAAAAACGTTCTTAGAGCCATTGAAAAAAGAATGGAATCAATTATTAAACTTATATTTTGACAAATTTTTGCAACGAATACAAAAGTTTGTGGAGCAATAACTAAGACTAAAGGAGGAGCTTTTGACGAGAGTAAAATTAAATCAAAATTGCTTTTTCTTTCTCTTTTTGTCATATTAAAATTTTTAATAAAAAAATCAGGTGTCACTTTTTTAAACAATCTATTAAAATTTTCACTTTAAGTTTATTTAATTTTCCCTTATTTAAAGTACAAAACAACGCCTTTTTGAGTCTATTAAAAAAATAAGATAGTTGCTGTTTGTGTTTGTGCATACGTATGTATATATATATATATATATATATATATATATATATATATATATATATATATATATATAATTAATTATATACGGAATGAATTCCAATAACCAACAATTACTATTCTTAAAAGAATGCTCAATACAAAGTAGAGCAGATATAATTATTTTTATAAAAAAAATAACATACTTATGTTATAATTTTTTTATAAAATATAATATATATATATATATATATATATATATATATATATATATATATATATATATATATAAACAAACCAGGTAAAAAAACCACATACCTGGGGAAATAAATTATAATCAATGAACCATTAAGGCTGTCAGTTTTCTATGTAAATTGAATTAATAATTGTAGTTTGACATTGAGCTGTCTGGATTACATCTACCTTGGGATTATCCATACGGATTACTAAAGTTTTCATTTCTTAACTATATATATATATGTGTGTGTGTGTGTGTGTGTGTGTGTGTATGTATTGTGAAATATATTAAGTCCGACAATTATTTAATTGTATTTTATTACTATACATTATTCATATCAACAAAAATATTTAAGTAAATGCTCTGTTTATAGTAAACAGTATTAAACATTTACCGGCCTGAATGTTCGAGAAATTTCATTGAAAATATTCGTCCTCCGACACGAATCGAACCTGTAGCCTACACGAACGCATATTTTCTATGTAATTTCTCAAACATTCAGGCCGGTAAATTTTGTTGCTAATACATCTTGTTATAAACAGACCATTTGCTTAAATATTTGTGTCTATATAAATAACATATATATATAATGAATTGGGTTCAGTTTGACAATTATTTTAATATATATTCCATTTATAAGTTATTTTTAGAGATATAATTTATTTAAGTAAATGCTCTTTTTTTAATTAAACTGTATTAATTACATTTACCGGTTTTAATGTTCGAGGAATTTCGTAGAAAGTATGTGCTTCTCTGGCAAGAATCGAACCCGAATCCCTCAATAGAAACGATCGTTTGATCTGAGGTGCTCTTAACCATTCAGCCAGAAAGAAGCATCTGATTGGCAAGGTCCGAATTCTTGTTAATAAACACATACCTTCGATGATTTTTCTCGATCCATCATATCAACTCTCGAAATGAAAGTATAAACAGACATTTTTATACTAAAAAAATTACAATAGATTTTAAAAGGAAAAAAAATGAAATGCCGTTAAAAAAACGAACCAAAAACCATTATTTTTCACCAAAATTATTTAGCAATTCCCAGATTATAAAGTAAATGTAATCTGTGAAGAAGTATAATCGGCAACGTCCTGAACCGACACGATATTAAAAATATGCAGGATATTTCACGTAATAATTATATTGTAACTTTCATATCACTCTTATAATATGGCATCTGTTTTATGAAACTGACTGAATTTTTCAAGTTTCAGACTATAGGTTTTTCAGTGAAACGCCCAAAACACTCTGTTTAAATTACAAATTATAATTATAAAATAAAATAAAAAATATTTTTAACAAAATTCATTCAAATCTGCCTTATTGCAATGATAACAAAAATTTTAATGATAGTGTTATTGTAAAATATAAGCTCTTGTTTTTAAACTTTAGTTGTTACAATTAATTCCTCCTTTAAAAAAAATCCATGAGACACTCAAGTTAAAGTGTTACTTAAAAATCTGCAAAAATGCTGAATTACTATTATTATTGTAAACATAAAATTACTGAAATGATTCTATGTCGCTCTATGTCATATAGAGCGAGATAGAATCATTTCAATAATTTTGATGTCTAGAGAAAGAAATTGAGTAGATCTTAGCATAACGACAAAAAGGACTTCAGTAAATATATATGTCTTGTTGAAAATGCTGTTATAGACATTTTAGAGTTAAAAAAAACTATTTTCGCGGCATCGTTGTCCCTGTTTATATTGTGGTAAATTACCGTTATTTTTTTAATATTATTATTTTATTATTATTATTATTATTATTATTATTATTATTATTATTATTATTATTATTATTATTATTAGAAATTAATCATTTCCTCATCTATTATTTTTTTTTATTTTATTACAACGCATATTTCATGGGCTATTCATCAGGGATGTCTTTTGCTAAAAACCGGACATCAGTTCAGCAGGGGTCAATCCTTGGCCCAAGAAATGCTATGCAGGCAGGCCAAGGGTCAACTCTGCAAGCACCAATGTAATGCTGGCCAAATGAATTAACCCTTCTTGGCCGGATTTACCTTCTTTTGAAAATCCAGCCACTTGTGTGCTCAGCTCACTACCCTCATCGGTTGAAAAGAAAAGCTGAAGGAAATCTACGATGTGCCTAGAAATAAGTCGGCATGTTAAAAGGTTTCAGTGATCAGAGGATTTAATAAAAAAAAATGGAAAATGAATAAAATAACACCTCGGCCGAATTTCGGACATTTAATCTTCAAAGGGATGTGTTATTGTTAATAAGAACAGAACTTCGGGTATTTTATATCAAGTAAGAAGTGTGTAATGTCCACTGGCGACAGACAGGGCAAGCAGATATGGCTTCAAAAGGCAGAAAAGAAGGCATCTATTATGATGTTACCCGTTCAATATTTCTCTGCCTGCAAACGAGATGAACATAAAGGAAGTTGTTTAGGAAACATCTACTTTAGGCTACCGTGTCTACCATTAATTAGTATCCATTCTGTTTAGCATTATTACTTGTGTAAACTATACATACATAGATACATACATATATATATATATATATATATATATATATATATATATATATATATATATATATATATATATATATAGTCTTCTCATAGATATATATATGTGTGTGTGTGTGAAGACACTAGGCATATGTAGATATACATGTAAAGTGAAGAATTCGATATGAATGATAGTCTCAAGAAAGATATGTTGCCGATAATTTTACCTGTACAACATGCATCAGATATGTTCCTCAATATTAAAAATAAATACTTCATTTCAACACATTTTCTTCAAAATGTCAAAGGATATTTGAAAGGTCTCAGAGACGTACTGAAAATACAATATTTATAATTCATTATTACATTCAATATTCAACTATATTCAATATTTATTTATACTAGAAAATTAAGATAACCATAGTGACACACACACACACACACACACACACACACACACACACACACACACACATATATATATATATATATATATGATGTATAAAAAATAATTTGACAAACTTTGGAGTTGACCTGGGCATCCCTCCTGTTTTTAGAAAACCTTTAACACGATGTCTCCACTTCTAAACTGTGTAAGATTGATATTAGGAGAACGGTTTGTGTCTGTAATGCTTCCATGATAAGTTGTCTACGAATATGTGCTTATAAAATTTTTGTGGCATTGACTAGAAATTTCCTTAAAGTTTCTTGCAAATTATGAGTTAATAAATGTTTAATAATCGCACTCTGCTTCGAAAGATGGCATGTAAGTCACCTACTTAAGGAGATGGTGGTGTGTCCGATATAGGAAATTGATTTTTGACAAGTAACACAGTATTGTACTGGGTATTGAATTTGATGCACTATATTGGTCGCTAGTTTAGATTTAGTTGGGATATTTCGGTTGGTGACGTCAATGTATGCGGTCTTCCATTTTCTATAACATATTGTAGTATTATTATAATTAATAAATTTATAATATAATATATATTATTTATAGTATTATTATACTTTATAGATATACATCCACTTGTAGTGTATCTGCTTGCAATAAAATATATTGATAGTTTGTGGTTATTTATTTTTGTTAATGGCATCGTGTATTTATTTGAAGAATACCTTTATTTTCTTATCAATGATGTAGTTGAGAAAATTGTTGTTGACTAGTGTTTGTTTTATGTCTTTGAGTTAGCAAAGAAATATTTTGGGGGGAAGAGGAATTTTGATATGCTCTGTTTACGAAGTTTGTTATCACTGGTATTTTATATCTTTCCGTGCATTGGCTATCAGATTTTAGAAGACATACTTCGTACAAGTGAGTGTTTTATACGGGTAAGTAATAAATTCGGTAGATTTTTGCCCTTAACGTCGATGAATGGGATCTTGTTATGTAACAAGGTTCATGTGTGAATTTTAGTGTTGAGTCTTTTTTTCAAATGTTGATTTTAAGCTTACAATTTTATCTTTATTTTTATCAAAACGATCTTGTGTAGATTTCAAGATTATCGTTTCATTTAAAGACATTGTTTTCAATGGGAAAATCACCGATTTTTTAATTTAAATTTCCATTTCATATATATATATATATATATATATATATATATATATATATATATATATTGATGCATGTTTCATTAAATAATATAGACAAGATTTTTTCTATTTATTTTAACTAAATTCCTTTCATAATTTCTGATAAGCTTAATAAAATTATCATTGAAAGACGAAAGAAAATCACCATACTGTTAAATGATTTTTTTTTAATCCTATCTAAGCTTTCGGCTTTCACAAGCCATTATCAGAGATGGCAATTACATTTCATATATTAGACAATACACGGACAAAACAATAATGATTTCCAAGCAACGACAAAGTCGTGTATCCGAGTCGCGGACTGTTTTATGTGTATAGCTTCAAGGATTTTTCGTTTTTGCTTATTGTTTTCATGTTTAAGTAGAGTTGTGTTTTAAACAAGGATTTTCCGAAATTATTTATGCTGAGTTTAAATGACTGAGTTATGAGTTTTCATTCAAATGTAGAGTCAAGCGTCGTGAAAGCGAGTTTGTGGTGAGACCATCATAAATATTATTTAATCCATTGGAGATACAATCTCCCAAATGGCATATATATATATATATATATATATATATATATATATATATATATATATATATATACTCAAATTTGAGAAATGGGAAATCTCTGTCAGGACGACTGTATCCTATTTTAAAACACACACACATATATAAATACAGACAGACATATATACACACACACACACATATATATATATATATATATATATATATATTTTTGTTGGATAGATGTGAGTTTGTGACCCTGTGTTTCACGCTTTAGCGATCGTCAGACAAACACACATATATATATATATATATATTGGATTACTCCACAGTCTTACCAGTACGTCAGTAATATTCACCTTAAATTTTTTATAACAGTCAGGCATATATATATATATATATATATATATATATATATATATATATATATATATATATATATATATATATAAATAAGTTTTTTTCGTGGTACAGAATTTAATAATAGATAGGAAAAGACAATATTTATAAGGCATTTTTAAAACCAAAAGCTAAAATAAAAACAACGGCTTTCGTCCCAGGACTTATCAAGTTTATTTATTCTGGGAATGTAAAAAAAAAACGTGAAAATTAATACTTAATTAACGAATGTAATCAGATAGGGGTAAATAAAATATACATAATATATATATATATATATATATATATATATATATATATATATATATATATATATATATATATATATGCGTGTGTTTTGAAAGGTTGTTGTGGAATGATGGATTCTTTAAATCAGCACCATTGCTAATGAATTATGCTTGACCACCAAAGTTTGTTCCACAACTGCATCTTGTAAGGTAATAATTTTATATTGGTAATAATAAAGAACAACTCGGGAAGGCGTGGGTTAGTGAAAAGTCACGTTTATTTGTCCTCTCTCTCTCTCTCAACATCTTTCCCTCTGTCTTTCTCTCTTGTCTTCAAATAAAGACCCACACTCACGCCCACAAAAATAAGGAAACCGCGATGTATTATGATAAAAAGAAAAAAAATGAAAAAGATTAAAATATCTAAACAAGCAAGTTTCCTTACTGGAGAAACGTTCGTTAGAAAAATACGCTTCCACAAATGATTAACTCTGGACAAGCAACGAAGATATCGAAATAATTATAATTATATTATCGCTTAATTAGATGCGTGTATACATATATACACACATCTCAAGTTAGACAGTTCTCTAGCTCAAAAGGAAAAGAAATCTACAGCGACTGCACTTGGATTGGACCGGGGTGTGTTGGACGAGTTGGAGACACGTGAACGGCGAACGCAAGTTTATTCTCAATTACGGCACTTGAGGTGGAGAAGATGCAAGCAACCTTTGACCTGGGGCGATTTATGAGCTGTGCAAATTCTTGAGTATCATAAGCGGGAGAAGAGAACAAAGAAAAAGAGCAAAGTCCGAAAAAGCCCATATAAACAAAAATGGAACAAAGTGTCCCCTTCCCTTTAAAAAAAAAAAAAGAGAAAAAAAAAGAAGATACATCAAGAAATAAAACAAAACGAATAATATTAGGGGCGGGGATATTTCGAAATCAATAAGTGAAAAGGAAAACTTTCCAACCAATGCTTTCCTTCTTATATATCACTTTCTTTTATCTAACGACATGAATCCAAATCTTTCCCTTCATCGATTACTTTGCTTTTATTCTATATGATTTTTGTCTTAGTCGTTCTTTTCTACAACGTGTAGACATTTTGTGGGATAAATTATATAAAAGCAATAGTAAAAAATTAAAAAAGGAACTGACTTCGATAATAAATAACCCAGAAAGAGCCGAACGCTCGATAAATCACCCAAGTTACTTTCTTCCATTTCCACCACCCACCCACCCTTTCATATATATATATATATATATATATATATATATATATATATATATATATATATATATCAGAAAGCGAACGTTCTAATAACTCGGACAGGAATCTCCCCATTATCGATTTATTCGGAATGAGACTTCGCGATGTTATCGGAATGGCTCAGAATTGATCCCGGCGTGCGGCACTTTTGGAAAGTGCCTGAAAACCATACCACGGGTTGACCGAATCCTTGTGAGTGAAATTCGATAGACGGAACTCTTGACGTCCTTCCATAGTTGTGCTAGCACAAAGCCACTGCTCATCGTGGTCGAGGGCTTCATCGTGCTAGCCTTGTTCAAATTGTTGATCACGTTAGATAACACGGTCTCTCCCAGAAAATCTAACTAAGGTCTGCTCAGCATAATTGCAGTATAAACCACAGGTGGGCTCTGTGGGTGTTGAATAGACACAAATGAGCTTCAGCGAGCGTCTATAATAGGGATTGGCTAACCGCCCTATTAGACGGGTATCCTAGAATATGAGTGGCCATATATACGTATGTATATATGTATGTATGCATATATATATATATATATATATATATATATATATATATATATATATAAAATATGCAAACAGAGGGGGGGAGAGACAGAGATAGATAGATAGATAGATAGATAGATAGATAGATAGATGTAAATAGATAGGATTAAAAATTTACATACACACACAAATACTTGTAAGTACATAAGTATATTTATTCCTAAGATGTTATTAAAAAAAGTGCTCAATGTTATGAAACAGAGCGAAACGCGACAGATAACGGTCAGAATCCACACCAGAAGATTGCATGAAACTCCAAGTAGTTTTATCGTTGGATATTATGTATATACTAATATATATATATATATATATATATATATATATATATATATATATATATATATATATATATATATATATATATATATATGCAGATAGATTTTTTGTTAATTATATTGTGACTATTTAAATGTTTATTTTTCTTTCTTACAAACAAGATATTTCTTTATATCTCAATTTATCTCTACGCGTATGTGTGAGTGTGTCTTAGGATTTGAATTCTATCAATTCAATTCAAGTAGACTGACAGATTTAAATGCGTAGCAAAAGAAAAAAAAAGAAAAGAAAAGAAAAAAAAAAGGTTTGGTTTGTTTTATGGCATATCAATCTCAATGTGTTATTTAATGCCGACAAAATTTTTATTGCTGGTAATATGTTTTTCTTCAAAAATCTAATTCTGGGAATATTTTTCCTTGAAGAAATCTCGAGCCGATCATATTTTTTTCAAAGAATGTATAACTGTTTGTATTGCTGGTATTTTTTGTTTTTTAAGTATTGCTGATAATTATTTTTCCTTCAAAAATTACTGCTGGTAATAATTTTTTCATTGCAAAGTATTTCTGGTATTAAAACCTATTTTTACACAAGTTTGCGTGTTAACTATTTGCCCATATCTGGGACCCTAACAGATGCTACCACCCGAGTCAGAGTGGACCTGGGAACACCAGCAATTAAGAGGTGGATCCACGCTCCTCAAAACCTCCCGACCAGTGGTGTTTCTGTTGGGCGTATTTCATAGTCTTATCCATGACGCGGATGTAGTTTATCGTCATACCCAGGACGAAAAGAAAGAAAGGTCTACATGTATATAACATTAAAGTAATTGTAAAAAAAACTCATTAATTGACGTAGGCGAAAACCGAACTATGAAAAAAGTTAGAAACTACCTCAAAAATAGAGTAACAAATATGAAATAATTAAAATTAAAACAGATATAAAAAAAGGATATATATATATATCATTCACACGTTTTGTTTACTGCTCGTGTACACTTTAAATGTGTTCGAGCTTGATAGTTTGCTTTCAATTTTATTCTTTTGAGGATAGTTGTTGGTCGATCTGTTTTTTCGCTGCTACTACTACTACTACAACTGTTATCATTATTATTATTATTATTATTATTATTATTATTATTTCTGCTATGGACACACTACCTACCAAGTCTGCGGAAAGACCTAAGGCAGGTCGTGGTGTGTTGTTATAGCCACATTTCATGTTAATTTTTTTTTTTTTTTTTTTTTATCTCCGATGAAGTTGCTAGCGTTACATAGACAAAGTTCTCCTTAGTGTGTGTGCTGTACTTAATAAGACAATTTTCTGTATGTCTCTTAAGCTGGGGTTTCAGGGATTCTTTCAATGTGTTGTTTTGTTCCATTTTTTATAATTCCAAGTGCACCTATTACCACTGGTATTATTCTTGTTTTCAATTTCCACATTTTTTTCTATTTCAATTTCCAGGTCTTTGTATTTTTGATAGTTTTTCAAATTCCTTGGTTGCTATGTTACAATCCGCTGGACAAGCCATATCAATTAGTAGGCAAGTTTTTTTTTTCTTTCTGGTTTTTGACAATAATGTCCGGCCTATTTGCTTCAATTTTTTCTGTCTGTGTGGATGGTATAATCCCATAGAATGGTGACATCTTCTATTTCTGTAACCGGCGCTGGCCGATGTTCATACCAGTGTTTGCTTACACATTTTCCAAAGTGTTTGCACATTGTCCAGTGTAAGTATTGCCCCACTCTATCATGACGATTTTTATATTCATTTGGGGCAAGTATAGAACATCCTGAGATTAGATGGTCTATTGTTTCTTGGTATTTGTCACAGAACCTGCATTTTGGATCCACATTATTATGTATGATATTTGCCTGAAAATTCCTAGTGAAAAAGACTCTGGTCTTGCGCTGCAAGAATAAAGCCTTCAGTTTCAGACTTTAATCCAGATGCTCGTAACCATCGATGAGTATTAACTTTATCAACATTGGGTTTATTTGCACGTTCTGGATATTGGCCATGCAGAGGTTTGTCTTGCCAGCGTTGTTTCATCTGTTCAAGGGCTTTATCCTTGGCTTTCTTTTTCATATCTTTTGCTGCAATAGTTGGTTCTTGGCTTCTGTTTTGATTTACTACAGAATCTACTAAATGTAAATGTTGTTTGTATTTACTGCCTTCTTTTATTATTGAATATTTTTTCTTTCTGTTTTCATGTTGTTTCACTAATTTTATCATCCAGTCATTTGTTGTTTCCATGTAAGTTAGTAAGCCAATAGTTGTTGTCTTGTGCTTGACAATTCTAGCTGAATAAGACCTCTTCCACCTTCTTTTACGGGGTATGTATAGACGGTCTACATCAGCCTTTGGATGATGCATCTTATACTTAGAAAGAAGCTTTCTTTTTTTTAAATCCATTTGTCTGATGTCATTTAGAGTCCAGTTCAAGATGTTGAAACTATATTGGACCACTGGGATGGCAAGGTTATTAATGGCCATAATTCTGTTCTGAGAATTCAATTCAGTTTTTAATACCAGTCGTACCCTTCTATAGTACTCTTTACGCACTATTTCTTTCATTTTCTTATGGTGAATTCCTTCACTCTCATTTACACCTAGGTACTTATAAACTTCTCCTTGTTCTAAATCTTTTATTGTTACAGCAGGGTCTAAACTAATAGAGGAAGTTTGTTGTAGCGATCCTCGTAAAACTGTAGCTTTAGCACATTTATCCAAATTGAATTTCATTCCAATGTCTTCACTGAAGCATTTTACAGTTTGCAGAAGACCTTCCAGCTCATTGTCATTCCTAGCATACAATTTTAAGTCATCCATGTAAAATAGATGGTTTATTTTCTTTTGAGCTATTTTGTAACCGCATTCTGTCTTGTTAAGTTGGCTGGTTAATGCTATAAGTGATATGCAAAATAATAAAGGAGACAAAGAGTCACCTTGAAATATTCCTCTATTGATGTTTATTTCGCCAGACTTATAGGTTCCATTTTTATGATTGAGGTAAAGTGTAGTTTTCCATATCGACATACATTGTTTGATGAAATTGATGATAACGGGTGATACCTTTGTACATACTTAAAAGACTTTAAGATCCAGGAATGTGGTACACTATCAGATGCTTTACGATAATCTATCCAGGCAATACTAAGATTTTTTTTCCACGGAAGCAGTTTTCCAGGATCATCCTATTAATAAGTAATTGGTCTTTACATCCGTAGCAGCCTCGTTTGCACCCTTTTTTGTTCAAGTGGTAGTATGTCATTTCTTTCCAAGAAGAAATATGTCTGTTTTGTTAAAATAGATGTTAACAGTTTGTATGTTGTTGGAAGACATGTAATTGGTCTATAGTTTTTTGGAATATTTGTGTCACTATTTTTGGGTAGAAGAAAGGTAACTCCTTTGGTCATCCATGCAGGAATTTTAGTTGGATCGGTAACCATTTCTTGAAGTTCTTTGGCGAGTTTTTTTTGTGTGCTGTATTCAAATAATATAGCCAGAAGTTAGAATTTTATCTATTCCTGGAGATTTCCAGTTGTGTGCTTTTTTCAGTGCACATTTAACATCTTCTTCTGTGATTCCCGCCCATGTCTGTTCTGGTTTATTTTTCATTCGTTCTAACTCTTGCGCAATCCAATCTGCCTCTTCGTTGTGTTCTTTAGGGCAAGCCCATATTTTTCCCCAGAACTGTATAACTTCTTCCATTTTAGGGGGACTGTCACTTCAATTCTTTGTTTACCTATTTCCCTGTAAAATTTCTTTGCATCGGTTTGAAAGATCTTGTTCTGTCTATAGAATCTTGATCTTTTCTCGTAGCGTCTTATTCTTTGAGCCTTCAGTTGTATTGTTTGCTTTATTTTTTTTCTTTAGTTGATAGGACTTCATTTTCATTCCTGATATTGTATTTTCTTTCGACTCTTCTGCCTTTTCTAGTTCTTACATTTACTCCTCTTGCTAGTTCATCAGTACTGATAATTCACTTCTAAGGTGTTCAATTTCTTTTTCTATTTTTTCTTTTCCAAGGTGGATCTTCATGTCTGTGAGACTGCCTTTTTTTTTTTTGATGTTCAGTTTATTTGTTGCTGCTATTGCTGATGCATATATTGCTTCATTGAGATTTATATGAGTGTCTTCTTCATCCAGAATCAATTTGAGTGCTGCATTATAGAGCTTAATAGTTTTGAGGTTATGCTTTGTTGGTTGTAATTTTGGGAGTTGTTCTCGTTCCTCCATTGCAATATTCTGTATCTGACTTATATGGCTCATGATTTCATCCTTGGCTTCTTGTATATTAATCTTGTTTTCTGTGAAATAATTCTGTTCGATGAATTTTGAACTCGTTTTATTACCGTCTTGTGACTGACTAAGATCATACCTTTCCAACATTTCTAAATTTTCAGCATTATCTTCACAGTGATTTGTGTGTATTTCGGTTTTTCATTATGACCTGAGGCTTGTGTGATGTTATTACTTTTTTTCCCGATTCCGGTTCCTTTTCATGTTTTGTTGGTTCATCTATTCTTGTTGCAATTCTTTTTATTTCATTAATTTCAGCCTCTGTCAATCAGTTATTTCGCATGATGTCCCTTCTTACATTGGCTAGTTTATTTTTGTCTATGTACTTTCTAATTGTTTGCCCAACCTTCTCTCTCGCCAAATGTCATATGTTTGGCGAGTGATGTTTTTCTGAGGTTTGAGTAACGCTTCATGGAATGCAGTCATAACAACTTTGTACTCCTCACGAGACCATTTTATTTTTTTTTTCCTTAAATTTACGGTTATGGATCTAGCTGGAGAATTTACAGGACCATCATTAGGATTATCCTGGTTGTGGGGACCTGAAGATTCATTCTTTGTGTAGGAGTTTGTTCCTATGGCAGATTTTTCGACCTCAGGTAGGTTCCCTCCTGAAGGACGGGCTCCCTGTTTATCCACTGGAAGAGCCATACTGGACGTTTTGTTTCTATTTTAATTTTCATATTAATCCCACGAGTGACGCACGGGTCCAAAAAGTCCACCCAAAGTTGCCCGGCACGTTGAGTAACGGTCTTTTTACAGACAGGGTTCCGAAGCCTGTAGGGGATCGTTCGCGACCTCATAACGCAGTAGCCATTCACTCCTCGGCACGATTAACACCTTGAGTTGCGGGTTGTTGTTCGGAGTTTTCCTTCTCCTAAATGGGTTGCCAAGCAACAATAGACAGAGACACGATTGGAAATCAAAGAGAATGACGCTGGTTAAAAAAAAAAAAAAAAAAAAGTTTACATTCGTTTGTCTTTGCTGTGAAATTTAAAAATAATTTATTGGCCCATCTGTAAATTCCACGATATTCCTTCTCAGAAAGATCGCATTTTCTTTTCATAAATTCATAAAATGTAATATGTAAATGTAAATTCCGTTATTTTTAAAGTCGTTGAAAATAGCGTTGTTTAAAAAAAAAAAAAAAAGTTTACATTCGTTTGTCTTTGCTGTGAAATTTAAAAATAATTTATTACCCATCTGTAAATTCCACGATATTCCTTCTTAGAAAGATTGCATTTTCTTTTCATAAATTCATAAAATGTAATATGTAAATGTAAATTCCGTTATTTTTTAAAGTCGTTGAAAATAGCGTTGTTTTAAAAAAAAAAAAAAAAAAAAAAAATGCAATCCTTCCAAGAAAGAACATCGTAGAAATTGTATTGTTTTTACCTGTAATGTTTTTTTGCGGGGTGGATATTGAAAACTAAGGGATATGTGAATGAGAAAAATTAAATAATTGATTAATCTATCAGTATTATTTAAAGGAGAACCAAATAAATTAAATAATAATAATACGAAGAAAAATTCATGCTTACGCTAAAATAGTAAAAATAACAAAATTTCATATGCGTTAAAAAAAAAACTTGGAAGAAACAGCCGCTCAACGAAACAAAACATCACTACACTAGAGAGTATTTATATTAAATTTTTTTTTTTTTTTTTTTTTTCGCCATCACTAGTCCTAGTAACAAAAATAATTGTCATAAAAAAAATTAAAAGTTTACATTCGTTTATCTTTGCTGTGAAATTTAAGAATAATTTATTGGCCCATCTGTAAATCCCGTTATTTTTCAAAGTCGTTGAAAATAGCGCTATTGAAAAAAATACGCAATCCTTCTAAGAAAGAATATCGTAGAAATTGTATTGTTTTTTTACCTGTCATGTTTTTTTTTTTTTTTGGGGATATTGAAAACTGAGGGATATATGAATAAGAAAAATTAAATAATTGATTAATCTATCAGTATCATTTAAAGGAGAAACAAATAAATTAAATAATAATAATACGAAGGAAAATTCATGCTTACGTTAAAATAGTAAAAATAACAAAATTTCATATGCGTAAAAAAAAAAACAAAAAAAAAACGTTACGTTTGGAAGAGCTTCTTAAAACACGTCATTCTCGTTGTAATCCCAACCGCGTCTTTATATTATTATTATTATTATTATTATTATTATTATTATTATTATTATTATCTTATTTCCTTTAATTTCTGTTGTGTACACATTTCGTTTCGGGTCCCACCCAGAGACTTAAGGTTAGAAATGGCATCATGAAATTTTTCACAGAGAAAATATTATTATTATTATTATTATTATTATTATTATTATTATTTCCTTTGATTTCTGATTTGCGAATTCAATTCTGTATGCAGACACACACGTCTGTAGTATTCTACATTTTTCAGTATGTATGATTAGTAATTTATATTTAGCAAGCTTTGGCCCTGTGCAGGTTTTAATCATGCACTATGTAACCACAGGTTGTTTACATCACCTTGCTCGATACGGGCGTGGTATTGATTGTAAAGATGCTTATCTTGCCAACGTCTTTGCTGTTGGTACTTTGCATTTGCTTCTGTTTTCTTTTTAGACTCTTAGCCGATGCAGTAGGTATATTTTCTTTTACTTGCACTTCGTCGCCAACTTGAAATTCATTTTTGAATTTGTTGGCGTCCTTTATTACTGAATATAGTTTCTTATTTCTCCCGTGTTCTTTGACTCAGATCATCATCCAGTTTTCTGGGGTTTACAAGGCATATTTGATGATCGATTATTGTAGTTTTATCAGACAATTCTGGTTGAAATAATCCTCTACCCCCTTTGGATCTGGGCAGACGATCTTCATCAGCTTTAGGATGACGCATGCGGTGACAAATGCGAAGATTTCTCGTTATCTATTCGCTTAACAACTATGGTCTCGTTAAGGATGTTGAAATTGGATAACACTAGAGGGACGGCCAAAGTATTTATAGCTTAGATTCTGTTTTATAGATTCAATTCGGTATTTAACTCCAGACACAAACGCTGTGTAGTATTCCTTTCTTAATTTCTACTTCGTTTGGGTATGCTGTATTGAATCTCCTTCATTTCCTTCTCGGTATTTATAGACTTCTTATTCCACTTCTCTAGTCTTTCTGACAACATCTCTGTCTATTGAGTGTATTTCTGTAATTCTCTCTTTTTCTTTTTTACGGTACTGAGGAGACCGTTCAACACATTATCGTGTAAGCTCTACTTGTGAATAAAATGTTTCGTATTACTTTAAGGCATGGGCTGTCAGTAATTCCTTCAATGAGTTTATCTGAACCTTTTTTTCATTCGATTCGAGTTTTCCAACTAAAACTGGGATTATTGATATCCTCATGTGGCACATTTTTTTTTTATATTTCTACTTCATGATCCTTGCATATCTTAAAAAAAAAATAACACAAATAGTGTTTTGAAGAGATTCAAAGATTCATTATAAACTGTTCGGACTTTGCTGTCTTTGATCACGTTGTCTCGGCGATTAGATATGATTGTTCTGTCAGTGTGTATTCTAAAGTCTAATAAAATTGTTACATGTCCTCTCTCTGTAACCGGTTTGGGTTGATGTTCATTCCAGTTTCATACAGTGTCGTTCCCTTCATATTTTCCAAAAGAGATATCGGCCCAATCTATCGCCCAAAGTTTTATATAAAGTCGGTGCTAACACCGTGCAATCTGACACAAAATGGTTAATTTTCTGGATAGAATCTGCATTTCGGGTTAATACAGTTTTTCGGTATGTGTGCTTGATAATTTCTAGTTAGAACGTTAATGTTCTCTAAAATGACTTAAATTCTTTCCAGAATTATAGGAAAAGCTATGGCGTGTTAGTAAAATGTTTTTGCAAGACGCTGCCGAGTGTTAAAATCCTCATGGTTTTTGTATTGTTGAAGTTAACGGTGATATATTTTGTCGAGATCTACAAAGTATCGTTCAATTTCCCAAACCAATCGAAATTTGAAGAAGCTTATTTATTTCGAAAAAGATTTGACAAAAACCTGACTTCGCTGTTTAACAATTTCTTTAAAAAAATTACATTTATAGGACTTCAGGGTGAACACTATTTATAAAGAAAATTCTTTTTTCTTTTAACTGTGAAGAATGAATTTTTTTAGGATTACTTGCTCTTAAGCATGCAACATACAACTGGCCATGCGTAAATATTTCTTTTCTGGAGCTAAGTTGCAACTTTTGCAGCATTTGGCCTTGTGATTTGTTATACGTCTCACAAAAAGAGGAGGAACTAAAAACTGGATACTTGCATATATATATATATATATATATATATATATATATATATATATATATGTGTGTGTGTGTGTGTGTGTGTATGTATGCACATGTATATATATATATATATATATATATATATATATATATATATATATATATGAGAAATTAAAGAAAAAGATATCCATAAAACAATATTACATTTCCATTACATAAGTATCTTTTATTTTAATCATTAAACTGTTTTAAAAATAATTGGGAGTATTTTGGGTATTAAATAATAAAATATATGATTTTCCCCCAAATTTAATGAAAACATATTTTACAAAGCTACGCACTCAGTAAAACCTACTGTTCCTTGTGCCCCCACACCTGTATGTAATTTCCGCCAAAACTCCTTTCGATCAGTCAATGCATGGCTATTTTAGATGGTGTGACGGGGGACTAATTTAAGTCATATATATATATATATATATATATATATATATATATATATATATATATATATATATATATATATATATATATATATATATATATATATATATATATATATATATGTGTGTGTGTGTGCACACACACACACACACACATTCCTCGATTAATGCGTTTTCGATTCGTACGCTAAAATTTATATATACCAAAAAACGAGTACTGCATAGATAGTACTTGGTTAGTGAGGAAAAAAACATTCTTCAGTTTAACCAGAGTAATTGACAGTTGATTGTTTACAGTTATCGATGTACATTATCCACACTAATCGATGGATTCCTGTATATATATATATATATATATATATATATATATATATATATATATATATATATATGTGTGTGTGTGTGTGTGTGTGTGTGTGTGTGTGTGTGTGTGTGTGAACGAGGGGAAAGAGAAAGACAGAGAGAGTCCACATGTGTACGGATTCTCATGCATTAAGGCCAGCCTTCAATATTCGTGCTTACTGAAATCACAGATTTCATTTGAATTGAAATCTTTGAAAACTGGAGAGGGATTTTTGCCATTCTTTTCGCTTTTGTCCGAACACCCCCTATTGGCGCACCCTCTTTTCATCTTCCTGTCATAAAGAGACATAATAAAAAAAAACTCTACTATGTTTTTTTTTTGTCCTGCTCATCTACGTTATAAAGCGTAGAGACACGCTGTGGAGTAAATAAACATAAAACAATCACGAGACAGTCAATGCGAAGGCATTGTACACTTGGTGACGCTACGTTCATTCGTGGCTTGTATTAAAATGGACAATTGTTCAGAATTGCAGGGGTTGTTGGGTTTATTAAAAATTCAGTCAACCTATGATAAATGAAAATGAAATGAAATAAAAGAATCGAAATTTTTGGCGAAAAAAGTAGATGAATTGGAGCGAGCTTTTATCAAAAGCCGATTCACAAATAAAACATATCTACGTGTTCTTACAAAAGCATGAGTTTCCCTAACACACCCGAAGTTATATGTGTATGTCAACTGGAATACACATGCACACACACATAAACACACACATGTGCATGGATACGTGTACTTATAAAATTGTAATCTTTCTCTTACATGCATTTTCTCGAAAATGTATTCTCGTATACAATTTGGATTTAGATACATGTATGCACACATATATATGTATAGATAGGTGTCTTTGTGTATGTGCATATGTACAGGGTGCGATAGATAAATTGTCGTCTAAATTACGCATAAATGAAAGTAACACAGAGATATCGTTTTCTTATATATATATGTACCAAAATTGCAGAAAAATATCTTGAAATAAAAACAGTAAATTCCTTTCATAAAATAGCCATTGGCTTCAACGACGATTTCGGAATTTGCTGCATCTCTTCCGGACGGTCTCCTTGTTTAAGTTGGCGAATTCTGCCATAAACGTTGCATTCACTTCATCTTTGGTGCGGTTACAAGATTTGTTCGTCTCTCGCTCATCTGCATCCCACACAATAATCAAGATGGTTGCACTCGGCTGAGTTCGGTGTCCAAATGTAAGGGGTGATCTGGTCGCAGAAATTGTCTGTCTGGCATGGCTGGGTTGACATGATGCAGAGTCCTGTTGCCAGACATAGGATCTTCCAACAGATATCCTATTGACCCAGGTCAGCAATACCTCCTCAAGGCATTTGATGTAGGCCTCTCTGTTGAGTCTGAGGCCCTCACGAACAAATTCTGATAAGAAGAATCATAGTGAGTTTTCCGTGACGACGTACCTTCATCCAACTCCACATTTTCCTTAGATCGATACCCCAAAATCTGTAATGTTCTTATTTCCGATAGGAATGCCAAACAATACAGCACGCCATTTCCAAATTTCTAGCGGAGTGAATTGTGTCATAGCGCTTTTTCTCACAGACGCTGCTCATATTGCAGGTGTATCTCTATGTGTGTTTTTGTGTGTGTATATATATATATATATATATATATATATCGGTCCTGACTTGGAGTCTCGACTCCAGTCACTTTCTCACAGACGTAATGTGGCTTCACTCTTCCTTTTCTAAAATTATTATCATGGCATCTGTTCTGGCGAGCTAGTTTCACTGGTGCCCCGACTGCATGAATTTAAACGTGCTACTAAGTTGGCATGTCGGTCCCCCTCTTTAACTGTTGAAACAATTAAACGTAACCGCCTCTTCTACTCCAACAGCTTTTTCTCTCGCACTTCCCAACATTGGAACTCCCTTCCTCTTATTGCTTCCCTGATAACTATAATCTTAAAACATTTGCCTTGACCCACGTTCTTCACTTTATCTTTTCATCACCCCCCTATACCCTTATTTACATTTTCTGTAGCACCTTGCGCACTAGTGGCACTCCCACCTTGCTTGGGGTGAATTGCTTAATTATATAATTAATTATATAATTAATATATATAAATATATTTATATATGTGTGTGTGTGTTTGTGTGCGTGTGTGTGCGTTTACAGAAATATTAAATGTATTGCAATAAACAAATATATTCCTTTATGTATTTATCTTTCAATATTTGCTTATCATTTCTGTATACATACATATGTAAAAGTGTTTGAAACATGCATTCTGTGTATTAAAGCTTTATAGACACAGAAATACACACAAAGTCACACAAATATATATATATATATATATATATATATGTGTGTGTGTGTGTGTGTGTTTGCCTATAAGCGTGCATGCATGACTTACAAATTGTCTCCATAGATAAACAGTCTAATATTAATCGTAAATGTATTCATATGAAAATTTATTTCGGTTGAGCTCTCTGGGGAGGAAGTGCGGGTTTGTAAACAGTGACTATTACGGTTAATAATACTTAAAATCGAATCGATTTCTTTCAGTCACTGTGGGTTTATCTAAAAATAAATACGTTAAATTCACCATCATCCCAACGTTGCGCCAACGACTTAGTGGTAGATCCTCGACTGATGTCAATTCGGGTTTCGATCCTAGCTAGAGGAAAACCGGGCGTCTCGCCACACTAATGAGTCGTGATACAGCGAAACAGTCTGTCTGTGGATGACAAGATATATATATATATATATATATATATATATATATATATATATATAGGGGAGAGAGAGAGAGAGAGAGAGACAATGTTACAGAGATAGAGATAGCGAGAAATGAACGCGTATCCCAGTGTTTATCCCGTTCCATTTTCTAACATGGAACCTGGTTTGAATCGATATGATACTTATTGATATTATCGGACACCTGGGGCGATCAAAGTCAACTGCACATTTGGAAAGTGCCTAAAAACCATACCACTCTCTGAACCACGTCATCGTGACCAAGGTTTCGTGTGTACCATCTTTGTTCAAACTGTTGTTGAAGCTAGATGAGGCCGTTGAGCCAAGAAATTCAACACTTGTTCGCTAAGTATAGCCGCTTTATAAACTACAGGTTAACTTTGAATGATGAACAAACTCAATGTGCCTGCAAAGGAAATTGGTAAACTGTCCTTACCAATGGATTTGGTCGGAAATGGGAAGCCGTCCATTATCTATGTAATTCCTGTATGCTGATAATGCTGATCTTGTTGCTCCCAGTGAAGTTTACATGTAAGTGATACTGAACAATTTCTCGCTGTCTTGTATTGCTTTTTTGGTTAACAATCAGTCTGAAAGAGGCAAATGTCATGTACATGTCTCCACCTGGGCTGCCTTACATAGAGCCCGACATTTTCGTTAACGGTTCCAGGCTGGAGGCAGTTGACACTTTGGTGTACTTAGACAGTGGCACTCAAGGGATGTACTCACTGGATGCAGAAGCGAATTACCGCATTGAACAAGCAAGTCAAGCATTAGGGAAAACTTGAAAAGAGAGTATAGCCTGATCGTAGCATGTCGTTAAGCTCAGAGTCACCCCAAGTCTCCAGTACATATCTTGATGAGGTCTAGTCCCGGTACGTAGCTTGATTAGGTTCAGTCTCCAAAACGTATTTTTATTAGAGGAAGTATCTAGTACATATCTTGATGAGGTCCAGTCCAAGTACATATCCTGATGGTCCAGTCTTAGTACGTATCTTGATGAGGTCCGGTCCCGGTACGTAGCTTGATTAGCTCAAGTTTCCAACGCGTATCTTGATTAGATCAAGTCTCCAATGCGTATCTTCATTCGGTCAAATCTCCAATACTTATCTTGATTCTTCATTAGGACCAGTCTGCAATACGTATCATGATTCTGTCAAGTCTCCACTACTTATCTTAATTAGGTCAACTTTCCACTACGTATTTTTATTAGGTCCAGTCTCCAGTACGTATCATGATTAGGTCCAGTCTCCAGTACGTATCTTTATTATGCCCAATCTCCAGTACGTATCATGATTAGGCTCAGTCTCTAATACGTATCAAAATTCGGTCCAGTCACCAATCCGTATCTTGATTACGTCCAGTCTCCAATTCATATCTTGATTGTGTTCAATCTCCAATGCGTATCTTGATTAGGCCCATTCTCCAATTCGTATCTTCATTAAGGCCCAATCACAAATACGTATCTTGATTGGGTCCTATTTCCAATACGTATCTTGATTAGGTCGAGTCTTCAATACGTATCTTGATCTGCTTATTTTGTTAACAACCATACACTCTTTTTATAATACACGTAATCGACCTTTGTTTGGTACTTCATTTTAAACTTATTTTCCGGTTTTATTTCTGTGTCTGCTATCAAGACAATGTCATCCGTGTATCTTATGTTTTCCAGTTCATGTCCGACCAAAAATTATTATTAGGTGTCTCATTGCTCTTAGTATTGTCTGTTGTATGGAAATACTTAAATCATATATATTGTTATAGAGATTTCTATAAAATAGGGAGCATTTTTCTCCCAAAACACATGGCGTAAGTCACCATATATACACAATGTCTGATTTTATTATACGGGTTACTGTATTCTCAATAATCCGCTGCTAACTAGTAAAAGTTGATGAAATATTTCCTTTGTAAACAGAAGGATTGGTCAAATGAGTTTACGGTGATCTTTTATGAAACACGTACTCGTCTCAATGATTTATTGCAACGCGTGTATATTCTTTTATCATGAAAGTGTGTTAATCAATGTGCTCAGTAATCATATTTATTTCACTCGGTAGAGCGCTCTCATGAATGAGGAGTGACAACCGGTTACCGCATTCAATTTTATTCCTTCAATCTTTTTCTTGTCTTCTCTTTATTGTGCTTCTGATTTCTTACCAAATGCTGTAATTTTAAAATTTCCATCACTCGACAATTTTTTTTGTTTTATCTGTTTTTATGACTAATACAAAATAATTTGTCATTTTACCCGTAGGTAAGATTACTTTTAAATCTATACAATTACTCGCAGTGGGGTTCATTATTTCCAGAGTTCTTCTATTATCTTAATATTATTTGCTATTTTTATGTAGTTTTCTTTTGACAACAGACTACCAATTGTCTATTGCAATAATAAATGGTACCGCTGTAAGTTTTTCCATTAATTTGATGACTTTGAAACATCCACCCAGGATTTTCAGATGTCAGCATTGCAGAATATGTATAATAATTTCCATACACTTTTTAGCTTAAACTTATAGGTTTTGATTTTTGCCGATCAAAATATTTATGTCCAAAAATTTAAATAATTTTCTATAATTATGAGAATAAACGTAAGAGGAGGATGTAAAAATGTATATTATGAGGATATGTAGGAAAGATAACAGTTGACTGTAGACTTGAAAATCATAGTGACCCATAAAATGATCTAATTACTTAAGTTGTTAACATCCTTTTCTGTGATATACAGTTTCATTCTGCCACCCATTTATATGTCAGTAGATCTCCAGAATCGTTAATAAATGATTTCAATGCCTTTATTCCTGGTCTATCTTTAGGATTGTTGCCCGTGTGCGTGAGCTTTTAAAGTACTTATTTTGAAAAGAGGGAGAGGGAATAATTTATATTTTTTGTTTCAAATATCATTTGGTAGTCAAACAATGTTAAATCGTATCGACCTCAAATGTACGCAACAGTTACAATATCACAGCTGCACTGCATCGTTATCTATTAATCGGTATTAATCGATCCGTTGGTATATAATCTGGGTTGATCTTATATACATATATATATATATATATATTTATATTTACATTTACCGGCCTGAACGTCCGAGAAATTTTCATAGAAAATATGTCCTCCGACACGAATCGGACCTGTATCCTATACATTTGGATACACATCCAGCAGATATAAACGTATGAGAGAAAATCATGAAGAATTGTAGTTTAAAAACAGTAAGGTCGAACTTGCTACCGAAACTCTCCTCTGTGGCTCAATCGGTTAAGGCACGTCAGGCTATATGACAATTCCCTAGAGGGTACAGGTTTGATTCCTATCGGAGGACGCATATTTTTTCTATGAAGATTTCTCGGACATTCAGGCTGGTAAATGTCGTTAATACTGTTTATTATAAACAGAGCATTTACTTAAATATTTGTATCTATAAAAAGAACGTAGAAACATAAAAAATGTCTTAAAATTATTCTCGGTCTTTGTCCATTTCATATATATATATATATATATATATATATATATATATATATATATATATATATATAACCCCTGATGACTATATATATATAGTACAACCCTGATGTCCATAACTATAAATAAAGAGCCCATCCAATACAGAGGAAAAATAAACTGACCTTGTGACTCATCCTGACTCAGTATGGCGTTAAAGGTAAATATAAGAAAAATCCGTTTGGAATCAGTATTCAGACTAAGTAATAAAGGCAACACAGGAAATTGCTGAAGATTCCTCATATTATAAGCGCTACAAAGTTCCTTATAACCGTGGTGACGAGGGATTTATTACCTCTGTGTCCAGAATGCGGAACTCTTACGACTTGTAACCGTAACAATGATTTAGGAAATCTTACGATTTGTAACTTGAGTTACAAGTATTTTGGAAACTCATAATTAGTGAACAAATACGAAAAGAAAGTTAACCAGGTTGGTTTAAATTGTTTCTTTCTTTTTCTTGTGTTGTAAAAAACAATTTGCTTGAGTGTAGAAAAAAGAACATATTCTTGCAAATATGGAGCTAATTTTGGCTTCGATAGCTTCTATGACAACAACAGAAACAGTAAAAACAACAAAATCAACAGTTGCTAGAATATCAAAAACAGCAACAGAAGTACATTATTTATATTATTCGGATTCCTCATCTTTGACGCCATATTTATTACAACGTTTCGGCCGTTGTACGCTTCGGCCTTCTTCAGGTGGTTGTAATATATATGGCGACACAGATGAGGACAATAGTCCGAATAATAAAAATAATGCACATAATACCTCATCTTAGAAATATAGACAACAATAAAAGTTGGCTAAATATTCTTCTACGTCCATTACGCCATATCAGAATTTGTATACAATTCTGATCAGGTACTCTGTTTTTCTGCGTATGTTCATAGATATATTCAGTCAGTAATGTAGCAGCTGGGAAGATGAGAGAAAAATTATAGCCAAATAAGAAAAGAGGCTCTATCAAATTATAATTGCTATGAAGAAAGTTCAGTAATTTATATCTGGGAGAATATTTAGGTTACAAACAGACCACAGACATCTATTAACAAATTATGGTTCAAAGAAAGGTATACCTACACATACAGCTAATAGATTACACCGATGGGGTAACATCTTATTAAACTATGATTTTACGATGGAGTACCAACTGTCTAAATAATTAGGACATGCGGGTGGATTATGAAGATTACTGCCTAAAGATGCGGAAGCATTTGAGAACATGGTCATTGCACCACTAAAAAGAGAAAAGGAAATAAAACATTCTGTGCAACGTAAGACGAGAGATGCTATTTACTTTGGAAGAAATAAAAGAAAACGTAGAAAATGACGTCTTTATTGTGAAAACAAAAAAAAGGAATTCAAAGAAAATATCAAAGAACGAAATCCAGATTTAAACGCTTACTCGAAGTGAATATTGAAGGATTTTCCTAGTAGACATCCTGGTTATTTAAGAATGAAATCTCTGATGATAAATTTCGTATATTGGACTAAAACACACCAAGATATTGAAAAAAGTAGTGAAAATTTGCAGAGGTTTTGCTCTGGCAGTAAAACTACATTTTACAAAGATAGAACCTTGGCCAAAAACAGACACGCTGTGGTTAAGACTGCATATATATTATGAAGGCCCTATGAATGGATCACATTGTGTTAGTTGACAGTTTTACTAAATTGCTGGAAATTTATAAGTGCCTAATAAATTATAAATTTATAAGTGCCTAATAAATTATAAATTTATAAGTGCAAAGATCCATCATCTTCACTGACAGTGAATTTCTTGCATGAAATATTTGCGAAATATGCCATACCAAATACCATAGTCTCTGATATCGGAACCCAAAAGAAATTAACGTTTGCTAAAAAATTAAAATCGGTTTTGGACAAGTTATTACAAAGTCGAAAATGACGAACGAATAGTAAATACGACACCAAAAGTGTAGAGGTCGGCGATAAAGTTTACCTTTGTGTATATAATGATAGCAAAGAAACGAGAGAAGAGAATAGCGGTAAGAATAGGAAAGTTGATTTACTTGGTAAAAGAGAAAATATTTGAACATAAAAGGCACCATAATCAGCTGAGAAAAGGTTCATCGATGAAAGATCTGAAACATTAGAAGAACCGATAAAAATGCTATATCATATTTTGAATGTGCCAACATCACAACAAGTCAGGGAACTTACAAGGAACAGTTCCAGAAAAAGAAAGCTTACTGAAGAACTGAACTGGGAGTTGATCCAAAACTGAAACGATACAATGGCAAGTACGTCGGCAAATTCTCTAAAAACAGTGGGCGAATATACTAATACTAATAAAAAAAATAAAATATTTATAAAAAGTATTAATCTTAAAACTTAAAAGGGGAGATGTTTGTGGAGCAAATAATACACCCCCGGTGACTATATGAACTAGTCTATAACAATAAATAAAGATTAACAGGTCAGAGGTGAGAAAAAGAAAAAGTTTGGAGTCAGTCTTCAGAAGAATTAATACAGGCGTCACGGCAAGTTGATGAAGAATTACTTCTACTATAAGCGCCACGAACAATATTTTTAAGCGCTTCACCCCAAGGAAGGCGAGAAGCCACTAGCACGCAAGGGGTTACAGATAGTTGGAGCGAGAGCAAATAGGAGTGATAGAGGAAAGGATGTAGAGAAGGGTGGACGATTGATCAAGGCAACTGGAGACGTTGATTGGCATTACATTTGAATAGATGGAGATTATAGCTATCAGGGAAACAGGAAAAAAAAGGAGGGAGTTCCACAGGCTAGCAGCACGAGATGAAGCTATTGGAGTAGAACAGATGGCTATATTTAACAGTTTCGACAGTCAAAGGGTGAGAGCAAGATGCCGGTCTAGAAGAACGCTTACATTCATGAAGTGTGGGGACCAGCAAAAGCAGATCATCGGAGCAGTTGCCATGAAAGTATTTGTAAAAAAGACAGAGGGTGACGACGGCACGTCTGTGAGAGAGCGACTGCAGATTAGCTGCCAGATCAGGGCCAGTTACACTGCATATCCGTCTCTAGATTTTATCCAGGACCTTGAGACAAACAGCCAGGGCTCCAGATCATATATGGCAGCAATACTCCATGCAAGGGTGAATGGTTGATTTGTAGATTTGAAGGATTGGCTCAGGCGAGAAAAAATTCCTGCCGCCGCACACTTTCCTTGCGGTGGACGAAGCTATTGACTCAATATATTTGTTTAGTGTGAGACCGAGTAGTCGCAAAGAGTTGCTCTCGTGGAGTTGTCTGATGCTCAACTCTACGAGAGCACCTCTTTGCGTTTTTGGTTCCAAACCTATTGGGAATGATTGCAGGTCACTTTCACCTCCTCAATTAATATCAGAGGGACAGAAATGCATTCTGGGATTTCTTCCTAACCAATAAAATAGACCAGTTTTCGGTTTCATCAAAATCAGTCTCGGTCTGTCTACTCTTGCTTACTCGCACTTGCTTTTGTGTGTCAACTCCAATTCTTAGTTTGTGAACTTTTACCATATTACTATTACTTTGCCTTATTGCTGATAAATGTCATTGCATATATTTTTCGCTTGCCTTATATTATTTTTGCCTATTTTTCTTTTCTTTTTCTTTGTTGGTAATTGATTAGTGCAAACATTTTCAAATATTTTCCTTGGGCAGTTCTGCCATTTATTTACATTTAACCCTGGCCACACCCCCTCCAACATACACCACACACAGACACACACACATAGTTATATATAAAGTTGGAGGTTGTATATACAGTATATTTCATAATAATTGATACCATTTCGTTATCTAAAACCGAACAGAGCAAATTTTCCGAACTGCCATACCTTCGTAATCAACATTAAATTTATTCGAATCTTTACGAATCCACTGTACTAACCTCAGCTTTACACTCAAACACTCTGAAATGTATGTATTGGAGCTTCCGGTGCGAATGCCAAGCAGTACAGCATGCCGTTTCAAAATTTCTGGCGGAGTGACTTGCATCATGCTTCTCTTTTTCTCACAGATGTTGCCCAAATCACTCTAATATACTTTGCTGTCGACAAAAATAAAAAGCAACAACTATGAGCGAAATGAAAAATGTAAAATGACAACAATTTACCCATCGTACCCTGTGTGTTTGCGTTTAAACACACACACACACACACACACACATATATATATATATATATATATATATATATGAAAAACACATACTAGATTATAAGCCGCCCTATCGGTCGGCATTTGTGCTAGATCCTGCGGAGGGCTCTCATTTGGTCCTTCATCACAATAGGTAGGGAGAAACATATATGAGAGGCAACAATGAACTACAGAAGAATTCAAAATTAATTGCTGCAGTAAAGTATTTCATTAATATTTAAGTTTTTAAAAGTTCAACGATATTTTTTCTTCCGCCCCTTCATTTAAAGACAATTTTAAGTACGTAGGTCCTTACTTTCCGTACCAAAAAATAAACATAATTGCAAAACATTCACGTAAAAAATCGCCAAAAATAATCACAATAACGAAAATTTGAGATTCCAAATTTTCAGGATTGCTGGTCCAGATCTGGTCCAGCATGTTTTTTAAATTGCTCCCGGAGTCGACCTGATTCTAAAAATGATATAGCCTGTGCTATAGCCTTTAGGAGTAAAGTTGAAAACACGCATAATTTTATTTTGAAAGACTGTAATTTGAGAACACTATTTGAACATGAGCTATTGCAAGTTACAGACCTTTAATTATTTTTTGTCAGTAGAAAACAATATGGCGGAATCCGAAAACAATCGGAGTAATGAAAACTTTAGAATCCAAAATTTCAGGATTGCGGCTTCGAATCCATCCCGGATTGATTTTAATTTCCTCACGGAGTCGGCCTGATCCAAAATAGCATGATATTTTGGTCTAAGGCCTCTAGGAGGAAGTTGAAAATGAGACACACTGACATTTGCATTCATTATATATATATATATATATATATATATATATATATATATATATATATATATGTGTGTGTGTGTGTGTGTGTGCGTGTATGTGTGTGTGTGTGTAGTTGATAGCTCTGTTATATTGCACAATATTGCATATAATATCGCACATTGAATGCCGGTGTTAATAAAATAACGAGCGACACAATATAATAGAGCTATCAACTACATATTAATAAATATACATTTTCCCTCAATAGTTGCATGACTTGGATTTTCATGCACAATGCTATCTTAAGGTGCTGAATTGAGACTAATATATATATATATATATATATATATATATATATATATATATATATATATATATATATAAATATTTATATATATATAGTAGATTATTTACCTAACGAGTTCTTTCCTATTTTCTGTATATTTTTACATATATATATATGTATGTATGTGTGGGGGGGAGGGACTAATGTGATAGTCATGTATTGATTTTGTATTGATATGCGAAAAATTATGCGTCACATTATGCGAGTAACGAGCCAATTACAGTATTCGTAATTTGCACACGAAACGCCGTTACAGTGGCTATAGGAATGGATGTACATGCGTCACGCGCGCGTGAATAGGAGTGAACTGATTGGCGAATGTTTCTGCGAAGTCAAACCTTTAAATACGTGTATCACAAAATACCTTAGCTTAAGTGCTAGAATATTCTCTCGTTAAAACAATGCAAGAATGTCTCTGCAGACGTATGTAAACATTGGGAGGTGTGTTCGCTTTTCTATTTTGCGAAGTCGTTTAAGTACGACGGCACATTAAAAAAAACAAAAGCACAACTGATATATGTTTTAAAATTAAAAATATTAAGATTCTCCAAAAGTCAGTCAGTTATGTGCCATGGGTGATACATGCTTAGGTGATCATATATCTTTCGATACCTAAATGATGAGGCAGATTTTTTCCAGCAGTAGGTTGCAATTTCTTCCTGCAGAAGACAAGCTGCCATCCAAGGCTATGGAACGCAACCTATTTACCCATAGCTGGGGGGAGAAGAAGAGGATTCCCAATGGTATTAGCACGAAAGTGAATGGATTCGACGGGAATTCGAACTCGGCTCTCCAATTTCTCAGTTCGCCAGTTTATGAAAATGTTCTAGTAGTAGTTCGCTAACATACCCAGTAAAAAATATACCCAGAAAATAGGGTTTTTATTTGAGTAAGGAATGTATTTTAGGTATAGTCGCAATTAATCAAAAACCTTGTATAAACTGAATACGACATTTATAAAAGAGAATGGAGATCATTATAAACCGTTTGCGTTCAATAAAATGAACTCGTGTCAAAAAACATGAATACACTTCTATTTATCATAAGGTACAAATGCGTAATATAGAGATTTGACAATATGGAGTCTGAAACGAATAAAGAGCTTGTCTTCACATAGCCCAAGATTTGTGGAATACATTGCCTCAAAAAAAATTATTCAGTTGGACAAGTTGTAAAAATACTATACATTCTTCTCACTGATTTTATAGTCAACTTTAATGTCTTTTCCCAAATTTAAGTGATTTAAAATAAATTTCACACAGTACAAAACTCTGGAGTCATTCAAGTTAAAGCTTAACAGTCGACATTGTAATCTTAAATGTGACTATATCTATCTATATATATATATATATAGTCACATTCAAAATTCAATTAGAG
>CAHIKZ030000161.1:912500-922500 GCA_903632075.3 Acanthosepion pharaonis | reverse complement strand
TAAAGTTTCATGTGTATTTTGTGCTTTTGTAATCGCTTGTACGATTGATATTCTACCTTATTCGCTTTTATAAAAATGTGTAAGTATGGATGGCAAATATTCAGTCAATATTGCTTACACACACATTTACTACGACGTACTATTTTTCATACTATGCAAATATTCAGAAAATAGGCACACACACAAATACATACACACATATATATATACATACACTTATAAAATTTGATATATTTCTTGGGGATGACGGAAATATATCAATGCTTTATATAAGCAGTGCGTATGTATGAATCATTGGTCAAAATATCGCACTGTGACATGAAAATATTCTTGTGTCCACACCGTGTATATATTCTGTCGCAAAAAGATATATGCTCATGAAAAATTCATTTCGGTTGAGCTCTGTGGAGAGGAAGTGTGGGTTTGTAAACAGTGACTATTACGGCTAATAATGCATGACTTATCGGTAAATCGAATCGAGTTCTCTCGGTGTGTTTATCTAAAAATAAATACGCTTAAATTCACCTTCTTCTCTGCCGTGCGCTAACGGCTAAGGTCTAGAATCTATAACTGATGACAATTCAGCCGGGATTCGATCCTAGCTTGAGGCAACCGGACGTCTAGCTTACGCTGATGAGCTGTGATACAGCGAAACAGTCTGTCTGTGGATAACATATATATATATATATATATATATATATATATATATATATATATATATATATATATATGTAAGCAAATATATGGATATAAATCCGACAGTATGAAAGAGATTTCTTGAACTGTTTATAAAAATTTTTCAATCGACTTTTTAATATTTTAATTTTTGAAATCATCTTCGAATACGTTTTACCAACATCGCCCACGTGACGACTACGTGATCATATTTAAACAGAACGCTGATCTGTATAAAATGTCAGTTATCTGTTTGAATTAGTTGGGCTCTTATGTCCATCGTCTTTTGTGTTAAAATTTTTATAAGTTATAATGTTAATTATGTTTAAATGAAATGTCCATGAAGATGGTCTTAAATAGACCGAAACGTCCGACGTCGACTTTATTTTAACATTAATACTACATAAATGCATATTCAGATTTTTTTTTTTTTTGTATTTTTCTTTCATATATATATATATATATATATATATATATATATGGGCTTTAAAAATCAGGAGATCAGTTTTATGCGCTAAGATATCGGATTCAAGTGCTCGCCTGATTTTTAAAGTTAAAAGTCATACATGTTATATTTATTTTATTTTTCACGCGTGTAATGAGCATATTTTATTACTACTGTTTCCTAGTCTGATTCAACTCTGACCATTCACCTTTATATATATATATATATATATATATATATATATATATATATATATATATATATATATATATATATATATGCAGGCTTTATTAAATTCAACCGACAAGATTCATCTCTTTAATTTCTTTAATTATTTTTCAAATTTTCGAATACGATATTGTTTATCAGGATTGGAATTTCAGAGAAACTGTCTAAAATTCATGTTTGTTTCTTTCAACCCCACCAGATATCAACAACTTTGTTCCGTCAATTAAATAGGCAAGATTTCGTTAAATACACCCTTTTCATATATTGTGAGCAGGAATTTTGAAACAATGAATATGACCTAATATGTAATGGCTACAGTGAGTAAACCCCCACCTGAAAAATGTAGGCTTCTTACATTCTAGTCAACTTTGATCTTCAAAAATTGAAATGCAATATCAGTCGCTATCCTTTGTCTTTTTAATTACAATCCTTCTATTGTTCTCTGTCCTTAATAATATTGTTTTTTCATATTCTCTCACAGTCGGTAACATCTTGCGTCTTAGTGGCTATATTGCCTTGCTAGTGTTGAAAGGATTAAAATATAAGATAATTCTTGGTTTACTCCTAATTCTAAACGGATAAAACAGTGGAAAATTTACAATTATATTTCTAAGTTGCCTAAAGTTACGTTACGCTGAAGTAATTACACAAACGTGTGAAGGAGAGGGGACGCTGAAAATAACTTTTCTTTCAAATATATCTTTTGGTATATAATCCAATCAATTTCGTTTATTTATTTTTTGCTTTTGTTTCATACTTTAGTCCAATGAAATCCTGAAGGTTGAAACGCGATACACGAAATTGCTTTTCTACATTGTCGGGGATCTTCATACAATTGTTCTTATATATGAAAATTTATATAACGTTTACCCACACATCGAAATCCCCAACAAATACATATGTATGTATGTAGCACTATGGGAAGAATTGCAAGAAAATTTTTTTAAAATCCAATACAAATGTCATCAGCGACGAAATAATGATATGTAGAATGTGTGAAAAATTAAGAAAGTTTGAGGACAAGAGATGAACTTAGTCGTTCACGAGCTGAATTCCATTAAACATATATATATATATATATATATATATATATATATATATATATATATATATATATATATAGATAGATAGATAGATAGATAGATAGATAGATCGATAGATTTAGATATACTTATATATATGTATATATATGTGTGTATAAAAATATACGTACATATATATGTATGTGTGTATATATATATGTGTGTGTTTGTGTGTATATATACGTATATGTATGTGTATATATACGTATATATATATATATATATACGTATATATCTGTGTGTAGATATATATATATATATATATATATATATATATACGTATATATATATATCTGTGTGTGCATGTGTATATATATACGTATATATACGTATGTGTAAATATACACATATATATGTGTGTGTATATATACGTATATATATGTGTGTCTGTATATATACGTACATATGTGTGTATATATATAGGTTCATATATATGTGTGTGTGTATATATATATATATATATATATATATATATGTGTGTATATATATATATATGTGTGTGTGTGTGTGTCTATATATATATATATATATATATATACGTGTATAAATATGTGTATGTGTGTATATATATATATATATATATATATGTGTATATGTAGATATATATATATATATAGAGAGAGAGAGAGAAAGAGAGAGATTGAGAGACAGAGAGAGAAATAATAAGAATGAAAGAAATGTCTGTATGAATACTTATGTGCCTATGTATGTATGCGTGTGTGTGTTTTGTGTGCATGCGTACGTGTAGTGGCGACTGTGGAATTATTTGCATTTAGGCCAAAACCTCTCTCTAGAATGAGCATTTGATATACAGTCTCCGAATATTGCTCTGGGCTCTTCCACCTGTGATTAGTGCGTAGCTGCCCGACCTTCAGGCTGGATCGAAATACATGCATCTATTCCTCCTAAGCCGTGTTTTTTTCCTTACGGGAAATTCAGTGTAAACCATTGAATGAGACGTACTTTCATGGCTCCCACTACTGTGTCAACGTCTCTCCCATTACACCAGAAAAGGATGTTCGTTGAATTCTGAAGCATACGTGACAAAGGTCGCGGTAATTGAGTAATTTTTGCTCTTGGCCAATATACATAGAGATGGGCAACACACATGAAACCGGCCATGGGTCATATACTGCCACCGTGGCTCCATAGGTAAATCGAGAATATGCAGTGTTGTTAAAATATGTGAAGTTATATCCAAACTCACGCATATATTTCTGGGAGATAAAAGAGTATATAACTTTTTATGCAAACACGTGTATATAAACACACGTACAAGCAAATATCTTCGTATACAATGACGTACCATGAGACATAATATGACTGTATATAAATATAATGTTAATTGGCTCTACCGTACCTTGACTTTATACATATGCTTCAAGCCATCAATACTGGAAAGAACTATGGACTTGGAAAAACAGTTTTGCTAAAAAAATGTTTCAGTTTTATGATTTGCAACCGAATGAATGTTTAATATTACCATTATCTTTATAGATTAAGAGAACAGATACTACACTTTGATCCCTATCCGATGGCCAGAGAGTGAAGAAAAGCGTAACTCAATTATTATCAGTCAGTTATGTGTCATGAGTGATACACGCTTATGCGATCATGTATCTTTCAATACATGACTGACGAGTAGATTTTTTCCCGGTAGACCTGATGCCATGCATGGCTATAATCTACCCTGCTATTTATCCATAGCTGGGGGGGGGAGATGAAGATTCATAACTTTCCCAAGGCTTTTAGCCCGTAAGTGAATGTAGTGGATTTTGACTAGAATTCGAACTCGGCTCTCTGATTCCTCAGTTCGAGCCGCTATCCATTACTCCGCCATTGCCATTAGAGATAAGGAGATGTTGGTAATTAATCGCGCCCTTCCACGGTAACGGACCGGTTTAAAGTGTGGAGCTCAATATCTGTCTTTTTTTTTACCCTAGCACCCTAAGCTCAAAAATTACCCAGACCTTGCAACCAACGCCACGTTGTTATCGATGATATATGCGGCAATACAATCATTTGGTGTATAAAATGTTCATCAACATATCAATAATATTATTATACTACATATTTTGGATATAGGAATCAACCCTGAATAATGATTGTCAGTTTCAAGCTTCAAGCTATCTTCAGGCAAAGATTTAGCCTCGTGTTCGCTTAAGGCTAAAAATGACAGCCACCACGCAGAACTGTTTCCAGTAGCCAGAGCCTATATATTTAGCACTTATCTTAACAACGCACGTGCGCACACACGTACACAGAATTATATATATATATATGATAAAATATAGATAAAAAGTATTCTATATTTATGGGTTAAAGTGCTCAATATCCAAGGTTGAGCGTATGTAAATATAAAAGGGGACATTGAAGTTAACATTCAGAGGCGACAGACTGTTTCATGACTGTTTATTAGGAATTTTAGCTTTTCTCAGAAGTAATTCGATCTTATGCTTTAGAGATAATTTAATTTTAGAATTTATTACTTCAAGTTATCTACATTTCTTAGAATAGAAAATTAAGATGGAAATGAAACTTTAAATTTTGGAAAGAGAAATTCAGTTTATTATAGTTACCATTTATGCTTTTCTGTCTAAATGTTGTAGAGTAGTTTTCACAGTGGAGGCTTGTATTTCACAAAGTCGGTCCTGAAAAAAGTTTCGACGTACAAAACGTTAGGAACTTGAAATAATTGTTAATGACGCAGCAATCTAGTTGTGGTGGTTGATACTTTAATGTCCGACATCGACTGACTCACCAATATATATATATATTAATTGATTAAAAATATAGTTTCTTCGCTACACAGGAATTACCATGTTTCAAAAACCGAAGCTAAAAACTTCAAATTTAATTATATAATTAAATCAAAAGCATTAATTCTGTTTCCTCCTCAAGCGAATTTTTGAATAACTTATTTTTAAATTTACTGAGTTTAAACGCACATATAATTCATAATGTCTTGTTTCCAAGGATACAGAGAAATCCAATCATTTAGACAGAGTCGGTAGCGTGTTCATTTTTATTAACTATTGTTGTATCAATTTTGAGTTACGTTGGAAAAAGCAGTTAAGTTTAGGGAGGTTAGTGGTGCATTTTTCAACGAATTTTGACATCCGTTCATCGCATGTCGTCTGTTTTGTTGTTGTTTTTTTGTTTTTTTTTATTAATGACAAAAAGTTTTTCGGCATTTTTTCCGTTAAATTCGTACTTGTATATTTAAATATTCTTTCTAAAAGGTGTGTTTGGATTTGAATACGTTATATTGAACTACAATTTTAAAATATTATTTTTACTCTTGATTATTAATAGACTATATTTCTTTTTAAATCAACTAAAAATAATAGAATTACTTAAATTATTTAAAAATTATTATTACATATCAATTATAATTATGCATATTACCAGCTCCCATTTTTAATTTTTAGGAAAATTTTTGACAATGTCGGCAAAGAATAACTATTTCATTTCTTTGATACAGTAAATTTTGATTTTTTGTAAACTTAGTAATATATAGTTTCTCATGTATGCATAAAGGACATGGGTCATTTAATGCCCTACATATTCTATCTTTTCTTATTAATTTCCATTTTACTTTAGGTGTTTTATTGGTTTCTTAATTACTGTTCTTTCTTTTTGTTATTATAATATATATATATATATATATATATATATATATATATATATATATATATATATATAGTTTTAATGTTTAATGTATGATATATTTATGGGTTAACGTGCTCAATATCAGCGACAGAGTGTATGTAAATATAAAAGTGGTTATTGAAATTAACATCGAGAGATGAAATTTTCATGTTTGAATACAATGTTCAGGCCAATCTTCATTGAATGTGGTTGACAAAGAAGATTTAATTTTTTTAACCGTTTTTGCAGCATCCTAACATTTTTTCCTTTTTGTAGAAGTGAAGAAATCTAAAAAGTGTACATAATTTTTATTGTCCCAATCGCTTCCGGCCGTTTCTATGACGAGGATTTTAATTTTTTTTTTCTTAGGTTATTAGAAATTCTGACAAAATCACTCAATGGATATCTAGAAATATAATATTCAATAAATTAAGAAACGTTCAAGAGTCTTATCTTTTTAACCATCTCAAGGCACAGATGATAGATTAATTTTGATGCCAGACTCTTGGCTAGCATAAGATATTGTCACTTATATTTATATATATATATATCACTTAAATTAAAAAAGAAATCGGAAAATATAACTCCGGGTACTTTTGAATTTGTACGTCTGCTGAATTGGATTGTGATTACGATTCCAATGTAATAAATTATAATCAGGGAATATTAGGTTTTGAGCCTTTTATATTATATTCTTACTATGTCCTGGACATTGAGTTCTACTTGGATTCTATCCTTGGGAATTTATATATATATATATATATATATATATATATATATATATATATATATATATATATATATATATATATATATATATATATATATATATATATATATATATATATATATATATATATATATATATATATATATATATATATATATATATATATAAATCTCTCTATATATATATATATATATATATATATAGAGAGAGAGAGAGAGATTGATTTGATTAGCAAATCAAAATTGAGGGTTTTTCAAAACGAGTCTAGTTATCTATATTTATATGTATATATATATATATATATATATATATATATATATATATATATATATATATATATATATGTATGTATGGAGATGAAGAGAGGGAGAGAAAGATAAATGAAGGGAAATGACAAAAATTTTTTAACCATTTCAAACCCAGGAAATTTGAAATCTTATAAAGAAATAGTTCATTTTCGAAAATAATTCTGGCTAGATCTTGCGGCTATTTTTTCTCAAATAAAACACTTTAACATCCCATTCATGAAAACAGTTCAGCCACTATTTAAAAAAAAAATTCTGAATTCTGCGGGTATCAGTTTTAGAAAAGGGTTTGTGAATTTAAAAGAATATCGCTATAGAATGGGGTTGCGTGCGTACAATAGGAAAAGGAGATTTTAGTTGCCGTACTGCACCCAGGGGTCCAGGCCCGCCTGTGTCGCTCTATGGGACCCACACAGAAGCAACCACAGAATGTCATTTCATAATCGCCATGTTAAGGATCATGGAGGTTTTAGTGAACGAGGAAGTAAATTTTTAAAAAAAAAGAATCATTATCTTATGCCAGACATTGTTTTAATATTTATATACTTGTCGTTCCCCTTCTGGCGTTTTTGCGGAGAAAGTATAGAATGACGAGAGGGTGGAAGAAAAAATGTTGCAGGCAATTCTCAGATGAATACCATTATAGCTGTCAAAAAAGGAAAAAAAATAACTTCCCTTGAAATTAATTAGGTTTATTTTTATTTAATTTATATTTGAATTTAAGTATTTTGCCTTTTCCTCATTCTTATTGTTTCAACTCTTCTTACTCTTTCATTTTTTTTTAGTTATCCTCCTCCTACTCCCTGATATTTTCTGTTTCTTCTCCTCCTCCTCCTCCTCCTCCTCCTCCATCTCTTTTATTCTATTTATTTTTCTCCTCCTCATCCTCCTCCTCTTCCATCTTCTTCCTTTATCTCTCATCCTCCTCTCCTATCTTTATTTGTTTTCTCTCTTCTTCATGTTCCATTATCTATTTTGGCCTCCTCCTTTTTTATCTTCTTTTTGTTCTCCTCTTCATTCTACGTTTCGTTTCCTTCTCCGACTCCTCCTACCGTCTGTACTGCTTTGTCTCCTACTCTTCATCACCTTTGTTTTCTCTCTTCCTCGTCCACTTTCATCTTCTTTGCTTGATTTTCCTTTGCATTTTGTGTTTCCTTTCTTTCTGCTTACCATCCTTCCGTCTAGTTTAATTTTGTCTCTTCCTTCTCCAAATGACCAAGATGATGATATTTCTGAAATTTACCTATTCCCATTTGGAAAAGTGGCGAATGTGAACATTCTCGTTCACACAAAGTTAAACAAAACGAAGTATGACTCGAAAGATGCATTTATTTATTTTAGGATTACACAAGAGGGATTGCAAGAAATTTAAAAGTCAGCGACGACTCGTCTGTATTTGAACTGCTAGAATTATGCTGAACTGTCGAGCTTATGTTTCCTGTATTATACGGCTATCTATGTTGGCAGAACTTCCTAGAAATTCTTGAAACATTTAGAAGATTCTCGAAAGTTCTTAAGAGTTCTCGGAAATTCTCCTTCAGCAACTCAGCGCTGAATGTAATGGAAAATAGGTTAGTTTCAAAATGTCGATATACATATCACAATAGAAAATCTTGAATAGAATGATAGTTATTTCATTTGCTTTCTTGATATAAACTATGAAAAAATAATACTTACAGACCAAACATAAAATTAAAAAATTTTTGACAAAGTGTAATCGATGCATATTATTTTTCAAGATTCTTATGATCTTATATCATTTATTATAATTAGTTGAATCTAATACTGAATTCGGATTTAAATTTGAACATGAAGCTCAAAAAAAAAGTTTAAATCCAGTCTCATTTTTGCATTTAGAAATGGGTATATTTTCAGCTATAGCTTTGCAATGGACACTTACGATTGGTAAAAAATATCTGCTGGCATTTTATATTATCCATTGCCTTAAAAAGGCAATGGAAAAATAAAATGCCAGCAGATATGGTTGTTCGTAGAAACATTTTCCAAGCTAAACTTAGTAAAACTGTTAGTTTGAAATCAAAACAACTAAGCTACTTATATTTGTCAATATACACACGTGTGCAAATTAATTGAAACATCCGCTCTAGTTTCTTTTCTTTCATCATACGATCACATTTAGACCCACTGAAGTGGCAGGGAGCAATCGATTTCTATGTTTTTTTCCTCTGATTAGTTCATTTGAAGTTGTGTACAGTAATATGAATCTGTTTTCGGGTTGTATGATGAAATTTGCTTGGCCTTGAAAAATACTACGTCATCTGTAAATTGCATCAGATTTTCATCACGCCCAGACATTATAGTATTGGCTGGCGATTAGTTGTCCTACGGCCATTGTCTGCGATGGACGTTACTCCAAGGTAGCGTACGAAAATTGTAACGCTGCACAAACACACTGACAAGCGTTACCAGTGAGCGAATCAAAGTATTATAGGCTGGCCCGGAAACTCTTCTGATTTAAATCCATTCGAAAATATGTGATCAATCTGCAAGGAACGACTTTGTGGAATGGACATACGATGTACTAACATGTTCACTGGGTCATGTTTCATTGAAAAAATACGAAAAAAGTAAATAATAACGGAATTATTTGTTTTGTTTCAATAAATTTGCACAAGGATGAATCTGTTGCATTTTTTCGCCGTCCTGATCCTGTTCTGTCATTCACTTGCTTAAGCCTAGCTATGTCACCCGTTTCTTTCCCTTGTCTCTCTTGCCCTCTATTCGCCCTGTGAGTATCAAATCTATTGACGCCTGAATAACGAATACAAAATTGAGTCTTCCAACTGCTGGTGTCGTTGCAGAATCTACCATGGGTTCAAGAAATCACAGAGAGATTCAAAATCTAGACTCTTTCGAATTTAAA